>JBBLXU010002262.1:0-115295 GCA_037893425.1 Campoplex nolae
CATTTTCCGAGTGATTTTAAAAACTTTTAATTGTGGACAACTTTTTCTAAAAGTGCATCATTTGGAAAAAAAAATCATTACTTTTTTCACGAAAATTTTTCACTTCAGTCGCCATTTAAAATACACTAATGTAAAAAAAATGTTTTTTGACCATGGAATATTGAAATTCAATCATTTATGCCGCCGGTTAATACAGTTCCAGGTCCATCCCAAACCGGGAAACCTTTGTAAACTCAATTTAAAAAAAAAGTGTGAAAGAATCATTTTTTTGTTGTGTTAAACCGCATTTTCTTGTGATCCAAAATTTTTTTGAAAAATTTCGTGGGTATCATCGGAAAGAGCACATTTTAAACTAAAATATTGTGCTTTCAATTTTTTTTAGGCCAGAGTAGCAGTAGTTATGAGACACTAAATAGCGGTGTAACTCGAGGGGCGTCCTGGGCTGAAACGGGTTAAAAAAGAATTTCTAGAATTCGATTCAAAAACTTGGCCGAATAATAAGGACTATAGGATAGGAAGGCTGAAAAATTGTTGAAAATATGAAAGTAGTCAATGACTTAGCGGAGACAGCTGTACAATTGACGCAAGAGTACATTCATGTGTTGACCAAAGATGAAAATCAAAAACTGTATCTGTTTCAGGTAGTAAGTGATTAAAAAAATAAATTTTCAAGTGCAACAAAAGAGCGTGACACAATAAAATTGAAATCGCAATAGCTCAACAGTGCATTTTTATGATTGTTGGATTAAAAGTATTCGCATACATTAACTCTTGTAGTAGTAATTATTGTACAATAATAACTAATAAATTATTATAAAATGAATAATAAAGTGAATTTAACTCTTTCAAGCCCTTGATAATTGGAAACGTACCTATATATAATATCATTGAATCATTGAAAAGTTAAGTAGCTCAAAAATATTGAAAATCGTTAAAAAAACACGTGAAAAAAAAATTTAACTTTTCGAAAACTCATGAACAACTATTTTGTCACCAATATAAAAAATTGACCAACTAAAGACATCATAATAGAAGTAGAACCCACAATTTAAAGTGAGCTAATGAATATGGTAGGCGTGAAAAAAATTAAAATCTAAAAAGTGAAAAAATCCCATGTTAATTAAATAGGAAAAGTATCGTCATTTATGCAAGGGTTAAGGGCATATAAAAATTTTTTTTTTTTCCAAAGTTGTTTTTAAACTATAAACAAACGATTTAAAACGTACCCAAGTGGAAAACGTCAATTTGGGAAATAACGGACACCCTAATATATATATATCGCGTACAATAAACCCGATTAATTAATCCGGAATAAGAGTTCCGTGTGAACGTAGTAGTCATTTCTCTCTCTGCAGCTGTCACTGGAGACTGGCTTTCATGAAAATGGGTTATAGCTGGCATCAAGAGGCCTTTGATGGTGTTGTATACAGACACGTGAAATCTTTTATGTGTTGGTAACTTTTGCATAATCTTAAGCCCGTGCAAAGTTTTTTCTCAGCAATTACGCGACCGATCATGCTAATTTTGGGCGCAATCGAAAGAGAATTTCTTAATTAGCTAAAAGTTCAATTTTCAAGTTCCTCAATTGCTTCTGAGCTTCGTAATTCAATAAAATGACATGCTGATTTTACCCCCACCACCGCGAATCGGTTTATTCAGAGAAAGTATAGTCTCGGCGAGCTCGGGCCAGCAGACGACAGGGCTGTCAATGTACTTAATTAGCTAAAAGTTCAATTTTCAAGTTCCTCAATTGCTTCTGAGCTTCGTAATTCAATAAAATGACATGCTGATTTTACCCCCACCACCGCGAATCGGTTTATTCAGAGAAAGTATAGTCTCGGCGAGCTCGGGCCAGCAGACGACAGGGCTGTCAATGTACTTGTCCCGAGACTCTACCGAGTCTCTTGATTATATTAGCAGATCATTCATCGGATATTCGTCTCATAGTCCAACTTCGTATCGGAATTCGGTTTGTCGTATGTAGTATCATTTTTATATTGATAATCAATGTGGTTTATAGTAGGGAATCTCAATGTGATATGGATTAAAAAATGTAAGATGGAAGTACAGACTTACTTGATTGAATTCTAGTATTATCAACGACATCCAAGACAATTCTCAATTCAATCGGGTTTTTTTTTTATTTTCGTCTTTTTCCCATTTTTCTTCAACTAATGATACAAAAAAATTGAATAAAGA
Organism: Campoplex nolae; assembly: GCA_037893425.1. Taxonomy (NCBI): domain Eukaryota; kingdom Metazoa; phylum Arthropoda; class Insecta; order Hymenoptera; family Ichneumonidae; genus Campoplex; species Campoplex nolae. The sequence continues at coordinate 2,200 of JBBLXU010002262.1, forward strand.
TTCAACATTCATCGATCGATGATTTCTCAATTCAATCAAAATGAAACGTATACTATCGTTTGTTTTTTATCAAGTTTTAATACAACATCAAGAAATGGAAAAAATTTGAACACGAATACAAATTGCGATTATTCCAATTTAAATCAACACAACAATTAACGATTCAACAAATAGAACTCATGTCCTTTTTTCAACAGAGCGATTTCTTTACATTAACTTACTTGAAAATGGCTTTGTTGAGAAACGTGTAAGTGACAAAAATTCGGCAAAACCGGTAAGGCGTACTTCGATTTTGATGGGATATATCTTACTTATTGTTAATATTAATTTTGTCATCAAAATCTTTGAAGAATAAATTCTAGGGAATGTCATTCTCTAAAAAAAATAGATCAATAATAATTTTGAAATATTGCACCGTTTCATTGATATTCGCAAAATAGTATTTAAAAAACGTATTTTCACGCCAATTCACGATTCTTATATCAATGAAAAAATATGATTCTATTCGAGACGAAAAATGATCTTTCAACTGATTGTTCAATAAAATGTTTTTAGATTTTGATTAATTTGTTACGTAAACGAAAATACAGACATTATTTCACGCAATATGTTATTTCATTTCCGTCCGAAATATTTTTCCCAACGATTTTTCCCAAAATAGGAAAAAATATTTATAAGTCGTTTGACCGACCTTAAAATGTTTCTTTTAATCCCAAATTTTGGCCGAGTTACTGTTTATGCTTATACTAGCATCTCTCTTCGGCCCAATAAAAAAAAATATCGTTTTTTTTAAGCACCCTAGTATACGTAAATATACTATTGGTCATATTAAGAGGGGGGGGGGGGCAGGTCTAGGGTAGATTGGTGCCGGGCAAAGCGTTAGTTTCAATCTGGACGCGATAGAGAGCACATTTATTCGAGAGCAGAACCCCACAAATTCTGTCTCATTTTCTTCCACGTAGGTACATAGTTATTTATTCTTCTTTTTGTCGTCTATCGTTACAATTCGGTGTGTTAATGACCTTTTTTTTTATTAGAATAAAATTATGGGGACAAAATCGCGAGTACGACAGGCAGAGAAGATTCGTAGTATGCTCGAAATGAAAAACAATGAAGAGAGACCTGCGGTTGATGAGCACTGATTCTGAATCAGATAATGAAGAAGAATTGGAGGGTCCTGATGAAGACGATTTAGAAGAAATAGAAAATTCTGCCTGTGAGGATGAAAATAGTGACGATCACATTGTTCCTCAGGAAGCGGAACGAATGAAAAGGCGTCGTACATCAAAAGCTGCTTCCAGAGATACTCGCGATAAATTTATCTACAGGAAAAATCGTTATTAATGGTCATTCCTCCCCCCCTGGGCCCCGCTCTCGTAGTGTAACGCCTGCTCAAAATATTCACGGCCCATGTGGCGTTGGAGCCAGAGTCAGTGTAACAGGAGAACAGGCGGGGTCTTTCTTATTGCCTGACGAAACCTTGGAAAAAATCGTCGTCAAATGAAACGAGCTCAATTCTTCAGCAATCCAACATTTACTAACACTGTAGACCTTTACGAGCTGAAAGCATATTCATTGGCCTGCTATATTATTCGGGTTTGCAAGGGTCGACTCACCGCAATACAAAAACATTGTATGGGAGATTGAGTTCACCGATTTTACATGCAACGATGCCTCGCCACAGATTTGAATTTATTTTGTCTATTCTCCGTTTCGACGATAAAACAACGCGCCATGAACGCAGAAGAATTGATCAATTGGCGCCAATCAGAAAAGTTTGGGAAACTTTTATCAAAAACAACAAAGCAAATTACGATCCCGAGCACAATATGGCAATTGACGAGCAGCTATTGGTAGGTGTGCATTCCGTGTCTACATTAGAAAACAGCCCGCCAGATTTGGCCTCAAAATTATGACCATAAATGACTCACAGACTGCATATTTGTTCGATGCCATTCCAAACATTGGACGAGTTGCTGTTCATCCGGGTAAGAGGGTTTCGGCTTATTACGTGTAGGAATTGAGTAAATGGATCGTCGGAAGTAAAAGAATAATTTCATATTACATTAAAACGAAAGGTGCTACGGACACCTTTGATCAAATCTGTCACGAATATACTGTAACTCGTGGCAATCAACGATGGCATCTACGTTTTTTCTTCGGAATTTTGCACCAGAGCTTAATCAACGCATTCACTTTAGTTCCCTTAAATAAAAACAATGATTTGATCATTCGACGGGACTTTAATGGAAATTTAGGGCTCCACTTGGTTTCACCATTTTTGCAATACCGACTGAATGTTTCAACTTTGCGTCTGAATGTCTTATTGGAATGGTGTTAGATATCGATTATTCAAGTGAGCAAGTTCCTGACGTCATCGATTACACTTTGGACAAATAACCCCGCTGTTTTTTTGTCCTCGTAATAAGGATAAAAAGACAAAACATATTTGCTCAAAATGTCGATTGCCGCGTTTTCAAGATCATCACTCAATGCAGTGCACTGAGTGATGATTCATGTGCACTGAACTGAGTTTCCGTTCATTTTTTTTTGTATATATGAACGTAATATTTTGTAATAATATGTATCTTTGACAATAAAAAAACATTATTTTCACACATAAAATAAATTTTTGAAGCATCTATTCACATTTTTTTCCTTTAAACATCATGCCAAAAACATCAGAAATTGAGGAAAAAAATGTTACATTACCCATCGTAAAATTAATGAAACAGTGCAAATTTTTCCTTTGCTATTTTTCGGGCTTGGTGCCCAAAGCTTTTTGAATAATCAGCAATTCCATTTCCCAAAATACGCGTATAAATATTTTCCGTTATTTTAGTCAAAAAATCAAAAAAATTTTGTCCTATTTTTTTTTCAATTGCAATGTTCACCACAAAAAATCGGTATTAGACTTTCGAACTTTCAAATAGTAAAAAAAAAAAACAAAGCCCTCAATGAGAAATAATATGTCAGCGGCAACAATTTAAAATAATCGCGCGTCACCCCATGTAGTGTAGGGTCCTAGGGTTATTTGTTGCATTGTTACTCTATGTTTCTAATCAGGAGTCATGAGTATGATACTAGCCAAACGTTTAGACCGAATAAAAATCCATCAGCGTCAACATCCATGATATTCGAAACTTCATTTTTCAGCCTAAATACTGTTTTTTTTTTTTAATAGAAAGACAAAACGTTATCAGGCCAGCTGTCACGTTAACCTTTTCAGAACAGGTCTCGTCCAAATATCGACCACTATTCCACTATTTTAGTCGGACACTGCACGTGAAAAATTCATCGATATTATATAAATTTCGTGTAAAATAAAAGGTCGATTTCAACGTAAAAATCTCTGTCCTGAAAAGGTTAAGAAACACAGTCTAGGATATCACTAGAGTTTTGCCATATTTCTAGTTATAACACTAGACAGTGACTGCGAAATGATAAAAAAATGTGTGCAAAATCGCCACCATTTTTGATGCCACGAAAAAATGAAATATTAATATTTTTAACGTATGTTAAGCTTCTATATTACACAAAAGAAAAAAAAATTACGTGAGCCCGGAACATCTCTCAAAGTGCTGTTATCTGTTGAATATCGTTTCAACAATTACCAAAAAATTTCTAAAACTTTTTGAAACCATATACTGCTTGCTCTGAAGAGCCTGGAACGAACTCGTCCTCACCGTTATAGTATAGAGCTGCTACGGCAACTCCAGATCAATACGAGTTGAGCTGCAGAACTCTAACTCACGGTCGGACAATACAAACGTAAACCGGAATAATCCCTTAAAATTATTTAGCAAATCGGATTCTAAGGAAATTGTTTTATTCTTTTTTATTTTTCGAAAACTTTTCGAATTCTTTTTTATTTTTTGTGGTCCTTTCCGTGATAGAGTCTTCAAACAATAATCATTTAGGACAAGGTATAGGTTCAACTCACTGGTTCTACTATTATTATTATTAATTGCCATAAAATAAATTATCAATCATTTTTGATAAATTAAGTTAATCATAAATATTTCTTGATTCATAATTCTCAGATGTTTTATCATATAGTCAACTAACGGAATTATCTGATTTTTTTGTCTACTTTTCGAGTGATTGGCCTTGTTTTTATTGCAGAGCAAGGAACATTGACGATAGTCCGCCGCAGTTCAGCCAAAGGTAAAAGTAGCGGGGGTGCGAGCATCGATAATTCAACCCCAACCGATAAACCTGAAACCTACTTGGAAGGTCGCTCGATTGATTGTGAAGAAATATTCGATGATGTTGATCTCGACACAGAATCTCTACCGGCTGTTGATACGCCTGATGCCTGCGATAAAGCTGCTCTCAGGTTAGTCCATTAAAATTTAGTTGCAAGCCATTCCTTGTTTCTTCGGCATGATTAATTTCCAAGATCAAGGGGTACTCAGTAGATAATTTGTATTACCCGAATGTCAACTATTATATGTTTGGCATTTAACGTCAAGTTTCACCAGCAGGATGCAAAGATATCGGTATTTTTTTTTTAATTGATGTTTCTGACTCTCAGATAGGTTACTGAAATTTGTTTTTGCACCCAGCAGGAACAGGCAGGAAGTTTACGAAAGCTTACCAATATTATTTCATCCTGTTGGTAAAAATAGGTGATTAAAATAGTCATCATCGTTCGTGGTCAAAAATCAAATCCCTAATTTTCTATCGGTTTTCAATTTCCACCATATTTCTGTGACAATAAATTTTTAGTATCGCCTTCATTGTTTTTGAATCCCACACAGAGTAGTATCATAAATTGAATTTAAAAGGAAAAAAAGACCGGTTTCCTACGTCGTAAATTGTTTGATGAGAAAATTTTGGCATTTTTTATTCTAGTATGAGTTTTATCCAATGAATCAATATAAGATCAGATAATAATAATTTTCCAGACTACGATGTCTGTTGCGGCAGCTTCAACATGGTGCAATCTCTGCCGATCTTCTGCAACGAAATCTGCATTATGCAGCTCGAGTTCTTGAAGCTGTTTTCATCGATGAGACCAAGTAAGTGGTCCTCTGTTTTTCAGTAATTAAACCGAAAAAATCAATGAGGCAACGAAAAGGACAATTAAATTATTAGGGAATCAGTAAAACAGCAGATTTAAAGAGCCACAACGAATATATCATGTCTCGAGCATCCATGATGAGTGATGAAAATAGTGTTCCAGGAAATGAATCATAAAAAACATATATACAATGACGGTCGCTTCGTTCAACAATATGCCAGCGAATTGTTGAGAATACATCCCATATAATTGAATTGAATGAAGGAGAACTTTTAACGTTTCATTTCGAGAACAACTTGTTGAGAACAAGTACCATTTAATTGAATTGAATGAAGGAGAATTTTTAACGTTTTATTTTATTCACTGATACTTATTTGATATTATTTATTTATTTTCTGCTGTATTTTATAATCAATAAAATTGAATGAATCTGGTTTGCCTATGACCTAAATAACAGATTTAAAAGAGTTGGAATAACTTTTATTACTTACGAATATCATGATTTTATGAGAAAGACCTATACCATTTATTTGTATTTCAATGATCTTTGTTTGGTATACAACAATTTGATCATGAAATACCTGAATGCCTGAATTTTTTTCACTCTCTACCAAATAATATGAAATGATTCGAAAGAAGATAATATTCGATCACGTAACTTTAATTATGAAATTTATTCTATCCAGATAACAGCAGGTGTTGCCTAGGGAGTGTTCTCCTTTATTCCATCAACTAGAATTCATTTCAATTTAAAGACGTAGCTTACTCTATTTAAAACGATAATTGTACCTAAGAACTTAATTTAGCTTAAAATGCACATGATTCTGCTCTGGTGGTAACTATATGGCAAAATAATAAAACAAAATACTTTGTACGCGTTCGGTTATTTCAATAACTAAATGATGAATAATTGAACTAATGTTCTTTTTTCACTTATGACCGACATTGCGTGAACCGAAAGCCTTTCATCCAATGGAAGGTCTTGTATTGTTGCTTAGTCTACACATGAGGCATTCTACGCCATTTCGCTCAGCCGTGACGCCGACCATTTTTAATTTTCCCGAAATCTTTATTTTCAATAGTTTCCATCGAAAGGGATGAGAATGGTATCCAAACCAATTTTTAGATTTTTATCTCACGTTTTTCACGAGTTGATATGTTTCAAAAAACCCAGATTTTGCAAGGTTTGGAAACGTTCCGTTGTCTCCATTTCTGGAAATAAGCGGCACATCGAAAAACGTCACGGTTTCAATTTTCGTTCATACTTTCATAAAAAAGGGGAAACATAATAAATCAGCGTCGTCAATGTTTCTTTTCGCATCCGAAGTGAATACTATTGTTTTCAAAAATGATTGCTATTTTTGCTCCTTGATGAAATTTTCAGCTTACTTCGCATAATGTATCTACATCTCAAAGTCACGAACTCCGGCCGAAATTTTTTTTTCACTTTACTTTTTTTGTTTGTGATTCAGAGGTTTGTTAACTGTTTTTAATTTACTTGACTATATATGATTTCAAAATTTTTATTTATTTAATAACTTTTTGTGAAATTTTATGAAATCTTATGATGTTGTGTGTCCAGACCTAATTTCTCGCCACTCGGAACTATTATTCGGCGTGAGTAAATGTACTTATCTCGATGTTTTTACAGCATTATGCAGTTTTTTTCCGTGATTTTATATATATCTGTGCTTATGACATGTATGATTTACATCGAATAATTCCATTTTCTGAAAAAAAAAATCAATATTAGAAATAAAATAGAAGGAAAAATAGGATCACGATCGAATCTGCATTAAAAGTGGTGAAATTATTAATAATTATATTATTATACTATTATAGAGCATTTTTTGGAGAAAAAAATGTATTCATCTTCAAAAACAATAGTTTTCACTTTAGATGCGTGAAAAAACGTTGAGGATGCTGATTTATTATGGTTTTTCTTTTGTACTGAAAGTATGAGGAATAAACAAAAATGAAAACAATCGATGCAGTGACATTTTTCGATACGTCGATTATTTGTAAAGATACAAGCGTTGAAACGTTTCCGAACCTCGCTAAATCTGGATTTTTTGAAAAATTGTAACTCTTGAAAAACGTGAGATTAAAATCCAAAAATTCGTTTTGATATTCTTTTTGTTGGGTACTATTCTATAAACAAATATACAGGAAAATTAGCAATGATCGAGATCACAACTGAGCGAAATGGTGCGGAATGCCTCATAAATTTCCTAACGTCCATGTATATGAGGTAAGTGCAACGACACATTCTTCGTCATAAATAAATGTGTAGCTTGAATAACACCATCCTTCATTCTTAAAAACAAAGAATATGTATGATATTAACCAGTTACATACACTTAACTTTTAATATACTGGAACGTTCATGGTTATTTGAGTACGGATTATAAGTTTGTATTCACTCCAAATGTCATTTCTATTTGCAATGTTTTACTTTTGGTCTTTGGCCTTGACAAAACAAAAATTATTTAAGATCTGGATTTACTCATTCTATACAAGTCTTCACTTACAATTGTTTTCTCTTTCTGTCCTAATACATTTTCACTACTTTTCGATCAGTACTCGTAGTTTCAAAATAATATTTCTTATATTTAACATGAATTGCAGTTCCTTATACTTTCAACCCAAGTGTGCAATCTAGTGTTCATTCATGGTAATTTATAGACCGGTGCGCATTAGGTGATATTGGTGCTCTGCGCCATGCGGTAGCCAGAACGAAAATCTACTTTCATCCAAAAATCAAGACCGGATTCAAACCGATATTATGTCGAGTCAAAAGAACTGTTAGATAAAAATAACCAAAACATCTTTTTATTCAACAATTTATGAATCAGTTTTCTACTTCTTTTACGTAATCCCATGTTTTGTTAATATTTTAATTTCATAAAAAGCATTGCCTTGAGATGGAGAATATAATTTGTTCAATCACGAAAAGTGATACAACAAACAATAATCCCTAGATACGTAGCCACCTAATATCCGTATTATTATTGATTCAGATGAAATTTTTAGGTTCTCTAATTAAACACGGAACTCCATCAAAATAAACGAAATATCAAAACATGAACTGATGGAAACCAAACTATTTTGTCGAGTCAAGCAACTCACTGGTGTCGAAAACGATACTTCAGTGATTGGAAATCTTTTATTGAGTATTTGTTTATTGATAGAATTTAATGACATTCTATCTACAACCCTCTTGATTCAGCAAAATCTTCTTTTGTTACTTCAACACTTCGTTTCAAATCGACTCGATGTATTCCGTCAAATGACTCATATATCATCTATTAAAATATTTCGTGGAGCAATAATAGTGGATCTAAAGCAGCTTTTAGTTCTGGTCACGAGGGGTGCAGAATACCAAGTTTCTTACATACATGTTGTTTTGTTGATGGGCATAAATTACAGGAGCCAAATATCTGATGGAGAATTAGATAGTGAACATATGTACCTCACACCACGGGGTCTCGTGGAAAACCTCGTGTCATGGCGCTGAGGCCGAAAGTATTAGGCACCCTGTAAGTTTTTTCTGCGGACGAAAATTGAATGTCTTAACGAGAAAGCATCGTAAATCAATTGAACAAACGAGAGTTTGAGGTGGACAGATCCAGCTTCATTTTGATTCTTTGTTTTTATTTCTGCAACTTTTTTTGCATTCAGTACGTCATTTTGGAAATGCCGGTTTTTCACGAGTTTTTACTTTACAAAAGTTTTACTAAACTTTGTATTTTTTGTGATTTCACAATTTAGCCATTAGATCTTTGAATAGGTCACCGTTAGCCTTAGTTTCGTTTTTGAAAAACTTTTCTTCGATTTTTTTTCGCCAAATTATCTAGTTTCTTCTTTAAACAAACGGCAGTTTTGAAAAAGTCGACATTGTACACCATAACATGAGAAGTATGGTGTTTAAAATACTTAGTCTAAAGAGTAAAAAGTCGCATTTTGTTTTTTTTAGTAACTCAATTAAAAAAAAAAAAATTTCCCAACATTTTTTTGCATCGCTATTTTTGATTGTGAGTCGCTGCTATCATCCCATGATCAGTGCGCTAAGTAACCGGGTGAATACATATTTTTAAATTATAAATAATAAGAACGTACATACATGAGGATAGAATGAAATATTTACTGACATACGAATATCATGAATTTCAAATATCTTCCACCTAAATTGGTTTTCGTATTATCAAACTAACGAAAAATAATTGACTGACATTGAAAAAAAAAATTATTTGAACTTTCAATTTATTTATTACAAACAGATCTGTTAATCTGAAAACGAAATATTCATTCATAATGAACGAGAGATGGAGTGGTAAGAGCTACAAATTTATGTGGAGTGGAAGAATGTATTGCACTGTAGTGACCACATGTTCGTGTATCTCAATAGTTCTTGTAGACCCGACAAAAAAAAGGATTTTTCGTTTAAGTAAGTTTTTTTATTCATACAATATTGGATTTAATCGGGCAAACAAATATTTAGTTTGATCAATCACGTTGTAGCTGTTCGTTACTGAATTTTACGCAACTCAACCAATATATCTATCATATTCTCAAATGTAATATCCAGTTGTTTTAGTTAGTTTCATAATCAAAAAAAGGTTGACTTGTTTTAGTTTAATCACAGCTGACAAAATCTATCGAAACTGCTTTGAATTCAGAAAAAATGTATTCACTTGAGAACATATCATTGTATTGCAATAAATACATATCGTTTAATCGAACTTTTTATTTCAATGATTCGAGTGTTGGCCTATTTAGTACGTGAACAAAATATTTTATTGTCTGTTCATAAAATAGTAGTAAGGCTATGTCGATTCTAACCCAGGGATCTCAGGGGGGAGCGGGAAAAGTTCTGTGGGGAAGGATCTGCGGGAAAGGGTCTATGGGGCAGTGTGGGGAGGGGGAAGGCTAGTTTTATCTAACGGGAGAGGGTCAGTGGTCCCTGCAAGGAATCTGTTTGATCTTATGCGACAAGTACTAATGTCACTTTTTCCAAGAAAAAAGAACAAAAAAGATATTTATCACCTGAATTCTTTACAGAAGATGTATAAGCTTCACACCCCCCTAATGATAGATTTATGTGTTCTGTTACACATTTTATAATCTGCAGAGACAGATATTTTACCAGATTGCGTAAGAATGGAATTTTTTGTGAAACTCAATGTGTCCATCCTTTTTTTCCTTCCTTCTACCTGCGTCCTAGGGTTATGCAGGAAGTTGACCTGCTTGGAGGTGTCAAGACAGGAGGGTCATAAAAATAAATCATACTTCGACATTTTTTTTTCTTTATTGTTCACAAGTTATCCTTACTTATCCAACTATTGTGAGTGTTGTCGAAACCTAGCCATTTTACAAGCAGCTGACTACCACGCTTCTTCAATACTTTTTCAATGAGATATATATCTGGATATTTAGTAACTGAAAGTATAGCTCTTGTTCGTAGAAGCCACCTGCTATGGGCTCATCTTGATGATCTGTTATATGATATGTGACAGGATTAGTTTTTCTCACTCGATAGATCGTGAATATTTCTGTTGTCCAGTTTGGAGTATAACTTTTCTCAAACACATTTTTTAATTTACTAACGCGCACTATATCGCCAATTTAAAATTTCACTCGTTTTTCCACCTCCGTTGTATGGAAAACATCATGCAATATTTGTTTTTCATTCGTAGCATTAACATCGTTCGGCTTCATTTTAATAGTACAGTATCATTATATTTCGTAATTAACATATCGAGAATATCGATCCATTTCCAGCTTCCGCGAAAACTGAATTAAATCCACATTTTATTCTTGAGGGTACGATTGAAGCGCTCACAAAATTGATGCTTTCAAATTGCTATACGTAAAATACAAGTGTATATTATGCTTTTTCATCAAAGTCTTAAAGTCCGTATCATAAAACTCTTTTCCTCGATCGACGTGGAGGTTTTTCGGCACGCGTCCTTTGCTGAGAATTGACTCCATCGCAGCGGTGACATCTTTTCCACTCTTGCTCTTCAACGGTTACACGCTTTTTGCTGACCTTAGCGCCGTTGGTGCATTGTCTGGTGGAAGTGCTGCAATAGTTAGTGCTGTAAATGCGGCTCAAGCGGCCAAAAAAGAATTGGAGGAAAATAAGCGACATGACCAAACAATTGAGGCTATTGCTCTGGGTAAAAGCTTGGACTTGAAACAGTATAAGCAGGGTCTTGGTCTTCATATCGGACCAAAAAACGCATAATCACGTTACCGCATCAACCTCTCACCGATATCGATCTGCTGAAGTATGGAAAAGCCATGAAACTTCATCATTTCCGCGGGGTGTTCATGCGAGATACTTTACCTGTGAGCGGACCGCTCAGCAAGAATCAGCAATCGTGAATTTGGATGAAAATGTGGGCCCTGAAACACACTGCGTTGCATATAAACAGACTGGTGGAAAAGTCATATATTTCGACAGTTTTGGCAATCTTCCACCACCACCCAACTCTTGAATTATTTCAATGTTGGTAGCGTGAAATAAAATTACAAAAAGTATCAAGAATATGATACAATAATATCTGGACATTTATGTTTAAAGTTTTTGTGCGGACAGTTGAATCGTCGAGCCAAATATATGCTGTATAAATGAGGACTACAGAGTGACGTGTTTAGTTCTAAATTTACAAGCAGCATGGACGATAGTTTGACAATCACCGTATCTGGATCATCCTCCGTTCTCGAAGTACAATTTTTTCCGCCCATCGTATTATCACCCGACAAAAATTATACTCTCGGCCTCGTTGAACTGCTCACATTTAACTCAATTCCGAATATCGACATTGGCTGCAATGAATTTCATGTTGGACCACACGTGTTGATAATACCAACGGGGAGTTATGAAATCGAGGATATTGAAAAATATTCGAAGGCTGAATTGACGCGTAAAAACATAAAAATTCAGCTCGAATCAAATAATAATACACTGCGCAGTGAGCTGGAGTGTGATCAACATATTAATTTTCCACCGAACAACTCTATTGGACCTCTGCTGAGCTTCGCATCGGGCCTATTAGAAGCCAATAAAAGACATGTGTCTGATCTGCCAGTATCCATTCTCAAAGTGAACGCCATACGAGTCGAGTGCAATATAACCACTGGTGCATACATCAACGGACGAAAAGTGCATACGATTCATGAATTTTTTCCATCTGTACCACCGGGCTATAAAATCATCGAAGTACCATCGAGTGTCATTTATTTACCAATCACAACTCTTGTAATTGTGACAACATACAGTTTCGTATTATCGATCAGGACGGAGATTTGGTCAATTTTCGTGGAGAAATCATCATTTACGACTACACATAAAATCTCGATGGGCATCCATAGTCGACAATCGCAATATTAATAAGCCATCGATATGGGATCGCAGAATCAGTCATCGATCGATGCTCCAACTGCTAAAACCTCAAAATCTGCTACTCTTGAAGAACTTGGGTCTCAGAGTTCGTGGAGTTCGCGTGTGAGAAATTATCTGTTTTGTGCATTGTGTATTTGTTGCGTGAAATGGAAGAAGAAATTGTAAACATCCAGACAGCAATCATCTTCGATGAATCCATCATACATTGTGAGATTCATGCACATCAACTCAACCATATGCATCGTCAACCTACAACAACAGTGATGAAATACGTATTTCAATTCAATATAAAGATTTATCGATCCTACCAAGCAAAAGTTCAATCCACATTTTTGTAGAAAATTAACGAAGCCGGATGGTACGGCGTTAGCTTCGACGAGTCTCGTCAACAATGCCGTATGTTATTTATTTGAAGAAGTGCGCCATGAACTCGATGCTGTAGAAATTGATCGTAATAAGAATGTTGGTATCACATCTTTTATGAAAGGATTCACTTCTTATTCACCGGCTAAGAGTTCAATGCTCGAAAACACTAGTTGGCTAGATGTTTAGGAGAAGAAACATATTCAGGATGCATCAGGCAACTTTGATATATGCATACCACTGAGTGCGCTGCTGGGCTTTGCTGAAGATTATCGAAAAATGGTGGTGAATGCGAAACATGAATTTATTCTGACGAGATCACGTACCGATGACAATGCAATACTGCAGGCAACTGCTGAAAATTTTTTTAGCTACACCACGGAAAATTGAATGGTTAGTTCCATATGTCACCATGGCGGATCGTAGGAAAATTCAACTTTTGAAGTTTATCGCCAAAGACTCACCAATCCCCATGAGTTTCCGCACCTGGGAATTATATGAATATGCAATGCTATCTGCAACTTCGAAGCATGCGTGGTCTGTGAAGACATCGACACAGCTGGAAAAACCGCGATATGTAATCCTCGCATTCCAAACTGAACGGAAGAATAAGACGAGGAAGAATGCAAGTTGCTTTGATCATTGCAACGTGAGCGAAGTGAAACTATACTTAAACTCACAATGCTATCCCAATGGCAACAAGAATTTCAATATACAGCAAAATAAGTATGCATTACTCTACGACATGTATACAAACTTCCAATCAATGTACTACAACAAGGAGGCTGAACCATGGCTTACGAAAAAGAATTTTTTGAATTATTCTCCTCTCATTGTAATTGACTGCTCGAAATAGAACGATTCTCTCAAGTCAGGACCTGTTGATGTACGTCTCGAATTTGAAATGAAAGCGAACGTACCTGCAGAAACATGCGCATACTGTCTCATTCTACGCGATCGTTTTGTTGAATATAATCCCATAAGTGGTGGGGTGAAAAAATTGGTATAAAATTGCTGAAGTGAGCACACTGGACATCAGTCGAGATGGATTTTATCGTCGATCTACAAGGTCTCAAGGGACCAGTCAACGAATTCATCCTCAAAGAAATATTAATTATCCGTGCCAGTGAAAAAAAATTCTGAACCTCTGATGGTCTTCTTTGAACCACCATATTCATGGGGCACTCTGTCATCAAAATATCAATCCATGAATAAATGGTTGCAACGAAATTTGCACGGAATACCATGGGATTATGGTGTCATGCCAAACGACGCAGCAGAACCTATCATTCAATCAACTTTACAACACGCTCGCACCATATTTGTAAACGGCTGTGAAAAGTCTTTGTGGTTAGCGAGCTTCTTGGATTTATCAACGGAGATCGCGGATCTTGAGACTCTGGACTGCCCATTGCTGAAGAAGTTGCTGAAAACTTCATCGAATTGTCCTCACCATACCAACGAATCGAAATTGAACTGTGCGACGATGAATGTAAAAGCTTTGAAAAGCTGGTTATATGTATACCATGCATTATGTAGACGAGGCATTTTCGAATAAAGAAAACATGTATGAAATGGTTTTTACACAATTTATTTATACAAAACTATCTCCTTCTTCTCCCCTCCTCCTGAATCACATTACATTGATTTTTCTTTCTATTTACAATTTTATATGATGTGAGATTTATATTTCATGAAACTCGACGCGGTTCCAATCTCTGCTGATGTATTTCATACTGAGTTGTCCAGGATGACCAGCCTTCAATAATTTTCCGTACGCCACAGGATCTCGTTGAAATGCCTTGGTGACTCGAGGTGGCAGGAAAACGGTGAATTCATTTGCGATTTCCACGATGTATCTTTGTCCCCACTCAGTATTTGCCGAACGAATATCGTAGACTCCACAGTCACCATTGACTTCAAGTTCTTTTAGCGGCTTCGAGGGTAGATATGCTGACTGCTTGGTGATTTCGTTGATCGCACAGAACGCCATCGTTGTCGAATGTGGAGAAAAAAGATCACGACTTGAACGAAGCTTGTGGAACGACGAATTGATGCTGCTCTTCTCCATGCTCGACTATTTGTATTATCTATCCCTTCCATAAGCCCATTCCCCTTCCATTTGCAGGGAATAATTGGTCCCTACATGTAGCTTCATACAGGTTTGAACATGACCGTCACCTACATCTGCACCACCTGCACCTTTCACAATACTCTTTTCCACGCATTTTCCGAAGATCCATTCTTCTCAAAATGTCACCTCTCACTTCGTTCGTGCACTTGCATCCGAAACAGGTTTCAACTTGTTCAACCCTCTTGCAACACTCTCTGCAGTTACGACGTTGGGTTCGACAGGAGACCATCGATCTGTTATCCTGTCGATGGTGTGTTCTAATGTTCTATGCATCGCCGGTATGACATAATTACACTATTCGATTTATAATATTCTGGCAAGCGATCCCACAAATGATCAGTAAAATCACTGAAGTATTTTTTAAATACTGTTGGTGATATAATACGTAGCTCCTCCGACGTGATTTTTCGAGGACTTTTCGTGCGTCGAATTGCATAGGTATTTACTAATTCTTCCATTTCAAAACTCTTCTTACAATCTCGGCGTTTAGGTCCACTAGCATCATTATGCGTTCGCACCCACGGTGGATTTAAATGATCAAAACACTTATGATATGATTGTATCTCTTGCTATCTGACTGCGAATGCTCTGCTCCCACGATCCTATAATGTCCAGAGGTCTTTCGACGGGTGGATTGCATACAAGCTTGCACATCTATCCATCTTGGCGTCTACTTTCCGAATGAACTCTCAATGTTATAAGTTTACCACTTGAAATTTGGATTGACTTTTCCAAAGATAGGTGTGTGAGATGAAAGTGCTTCATTAACCATTGATCTAGTTAGTATCTATAGAGCAAAATAGAATTCTCATGCAGTTCCCCAGATCGGAACTTGAGATAAAAAGTCGGAGGAGGACAGGCGACTTTTCAAAAGAAAATTCCATTCTTACGCAATCTGGTAGAATATCTGACTCTGTAGATTATAAAATGTGTAACAGAACACATAAATCTATTATTAGGGCGTGTGACGCTTATACATCTTCTGTAAAGAATTCAGGTGATAAATATCGCTTTGTTCTTTTTTCTTAGAAAAAGTGACGTTAGCACTTGTCGCATAAGATGAAACAGATTCCTTGCAGGGACCACTGACCCTCTCCCATTACATAAAACTAGCCTTCCCCCTCCCCACACTGCCTCGTAGAACCTTCCCTGCTCCCCCTGAGATCCCTGGGTTAGAACCGACATAGCTTTACTACTTAAAATATAGGTTATTGTATATAAAGGAGCCATTTGGTCGACTTAACGAAATTTCACTTTTAGCAGCAAAAATTTGTTGTCAGTTATCAATGGAATGAAAATATTTCGTTGTCGAAAACATATATCTTGAAAAACGTTTTCCTGCTCGAGCATGACTGCAATATTCCAAAATGGCAACAGATATACTGTCACTAAAAATTAACTGACAAAAAGTATGGAGTGGAAAATTAAACTTTATGTTGAGGTACATTATGGTGGTTGAAAAAAATTGATATTTTGTTTTTCACGGTCCGCTACGAATAATGATCAGACACCATGGAAAAAGATTTATCGCAAAATTTGACTGTTCTGATAAAATTTTGGAACAGTGCTCAATCGATCTTTCCACATTTTTTTTTCTATTTTTCTTTAAAAATCAAGAGATGAATTTTTTTCTATTTTGCTTTTACAGCGCCTAAATTGTGAACGAATAACACTTTTATCAGGTACTGGTACTTCTTGCTATGAGAATAAACAAAACGGTTATCGTGAGGAGATTATTGACAAAAAATATACCCCCTTGGGGAAAAATCTTGACGAGTACATTTATTCACCTTTGTTTCCATTTTTTTGACGAATATGCTTACTCTTCAATAGTAAAAACTTTTCGATAGGATTTGATTTTTTGTAATTTCACTCTTTCGAAATAATCATGAAATGAAGTTTGATCACTCAAAACAAAAATAAGTTAATTCTCGCGAGAAGCTAAGGTTGGATTTCGAAGAAAGTTATGAAATAAATTGAGTTTTATATAAATTGAGCTTAAAATATATGTGGCCAAGCACGGGAGTCTTCATCATGTTTTATAAAATGTTCAAGTATTGTTGGATGTTAATAGAAAAGAGAACTAAGTTCGAAAATACACTAGCTTTACCAATCAGAACAGAATTAAAAACTGTATAAAAAGAAGTCCGACGCAAAAAAAAGAAATGTAATTTAATCATATTGAAAAAAAAATATCGGTAGAAGGACTCGGCGAGTTCGTAATCATGACCGATACATTATGCGAATTAAGTGAAACAACACTTGCCAAGTACTTCTGCGCCGATAATTGTTTTTCAATATAATTCTTTCCATTTGCATATTTTTTTTTGCATCGGACTTATTTACATGGCCATGATAGCGTCAAAACTAGAATTAAAAGCCTTACAACTAGCATTTTATAAAACATGATGAAAGCTCCCGAACTCGGCCTCATATATTTTGATAGAACTCAATTTATTTCATAATAATACGAAAACCCATGATTAAAATTGTTGTCTCATGGCAATACAGCCAAAACCACATGAAATTAATAGATTTGATTATTCTAAACCCAAAAATGACGATATCAGAAATTTTCTGCGTAGCGTCTGACTTGTTCGAATTTTCAAAAATGTCAAAGAAATTAGCTGGCCTGTATCATAGCAATACGTCTGATATTCGGAATATAAATACGTCGAAAAATCTCTTTTACGGGTAAATTTGGGTTAGTCAATGCGAACGAATCAATGTTAAGAAAAAAATTTGAGCACCTTCGTAACATAGCAATACGTCTGAAAATTGTCAGATGTGATAAAACAAGTTGTCTAGATGTATTGCAAATTTTATATTGGACAAAATTAATGCAGCACCTTGCCAATCAGACAACTTTTCGATACTCCGAACTCATTCAAAAATCGTATTCGAGGCGTATTAAAGTCTATATTGCAAACCAATGAAAAAGTTACACCCCTCGAATTATTAAATGATGATTAATAAACAGCTTACCCGAAATCTTTGAGCTGAAGTTGAAGGACTTGAATGTATTTTGTACAAACAAAAACTTGGACAAGCTTGAAAGAAATAGTCCAGTCAGAATAGACATGAGACCTATTCAAAACCCCAACAGCAGCGGCAGTTTTTTGTAGGTTTTTCGGACCTACAGGAACATGCCTTCAAGTTTTCTCTTATCTCCTCTATAAATAAAGTCCTAAGTGAAAATTTCCTAAAATTGTTATTTGGAAAGTTATTTGCAATTGGATTTTTTTCCTCTAAAGGGTGAGTACTATTTTGGATCTCAGACCAAAAAATGTGTAGAAGATTCACAAATTGGATTTTTGCAAATATCTTGGTAACTTTTGTAAAACGTAAAAACATTGATATTTCATGTTGTAATCAAGATATCGCGATTTTTTCGTTTTTAAATTGCTCGATTCACAAAAACGCATCAGAATCTTAGAGAATATTTTAAATATCTACACAATTTAAGAAGCTATGACTATTTGTTTATAAGCGAAAATTTAAAAGCGTCGAAAAACGGTGTTCTTTTTAACGAAAATGTTTTTTTTTTTTTTTTTATCGAGAACGTACGTGATGAAACAGAGTTCCTGAATTTTTTTCCCTAGGATTTTTACGAAAACTTAAGGGCATGTTCCTGTAGGTCTAAAAAAATCCATAAAAAATTGGCACTACTGTTCGGCCCTTAAATGGAAGTCAGTCCAAATTTCGGCTATTTCGACTAAACTAAACCTCTTTATTGAAAGACAAAAAAATCTGACGGTGTTCAATTCCTGTAGTACTCTTCACCAAAGTCGTCGGTATAGGAATCATTCTCGAGGTTGCTTTCGAAATCTTTAACGTTTTCTTCTATAAAATCGGTGTTTTCATTTTTGAGATTTTAGATGTCATTGAAAATGTCTGAAAATGGTACTTTGGTAATACAGACAGCCATACAAAAGATTTAAGAAAAAATCATAGGGGCTGCTATGAGAGTTCTGCTAAATTTGTTGACATTTTTAAAAATGCGCCTAGGCCATACATGATACGCGGAAAATGTCTGAAAACGAACATTGTCGTCGTAAAATATCAAGATCTATGTATATTGTCTATTTTTTTTTTTTTTTTTGACAGCAGAAATGGCCCCTCGCTGTTCCTACAGTTTTGACCGCTACTACTCACCTAGTCAGATTTAAAATTATCTAATCTAACGACTTTATACGATTTTGGCCGTATTGCTACAAGACATGGTTTTGGACGTGAGTTCTCGTATTATCACTTATTCGAAATCCAACCTTAGCTTTTCGCGAGAATTAACTCATTTTCGCTCTGTGAGATCAAATTTTATTTCATGATTTTTTTCCTGAAGGGTTACTCTTTTTACTTTTCGGTAGGATTTGATTTTTTTTAAATTCTGGAATGTAAATATACTCATGAAAAAAAATGTAAATGAGGGTCAACAAATGTACTTGTCCAGGTTTTTTTCTCCAGGGAGAGATTTTTGAACGATGAAACGAGCCCGCCGAAGGCGGGCGAAGTTCGATCGTGGTTATACGAAGCGTCTCGTTCGAAGATGATAATTTGGTAGTAATGCTTGTTATACGTCAAACTCACAACTTTTTAGCGTATATTTAAAATTCCTCCACTGCGCATGTCTCTTTTGTATCCATGGTGACGGTACGCTCTCCCCAAACTTTTCATTTTGTTTGGAGATTTTTTCTAAGATGAATTATCACATTTTTTTTTTTTTTTATGATTATTTGGGTGATTTTTCTGGGTAACAAAGGGTGGGAATGTATCATTTCCGAACGAGACGCTTCGTATAATCACGATCGAACTTCGCCCGTCTTTGGCGAGCTCATTTGATCGTTCAATTATACTATGAGTCTCGTTCTGTATGATAATTTGGTAGACTTTCAGCGAAAAAGGTGATAATTCTCTATTGTTTCGGTTTATTTTTATTTCTTTAATCCTGTTCAATATTTTGTGGACAAGTTTCTATTGCATAGAGAGTTTACAATAACAGCGATCGCGCGAATAACGATTTTTTTGGACAGATTGACCTGTTATATAAAATCTATCGAAAACTTGTGAACGCTCGGACCAACCAGCAGTTCTACGTATCGTATCGATATCTACCCCTTTTCTGAAGGCTGCACTTACTGCTGCATGTTTTATACTGTAAGCTGAGAACTTTTCTGTGTCAATTCCTGCTTTTTTCAGCAGAGCTTGTACCCAATGGCCCACCGTCTGCGCCGACACTTCCTTGTGCAATTTAACTGTACTAATAAATAGCACTTCGTTATCCTCCGGTCTCAAATTTTTTGTTCTTTCAATATATTTCAATATTGCCGATGCAGCACATAATTCTCCGGCATCGGTGAAAAAAGGGAAAACTATATCCGGTTGTATTTTCCCGGATTTTGATGTTTTCGTACGATCCGAAATTTTCATCTTTATATCTTTGTTCCCGACTTTTATATTTTTTATCCGTATTAAAGCAAGAATTCGAAGTCTCTGCGCTGTTGCCATTATTAGTAATTTTACAACTTTTCTCCTATTTCTCTCAAAGAAGCTTCGTCCATTGGAACGTTTTTGAGAATTTGTTGTACTTGGTCTGTATCCCATGTACTATCGTACTTCGGACGCGGTGGCTTTTGTTTGTAAACACCTTCCGGAAACCGCTATGATCTCATCTTTCCGATTTTTTTTCGAGAATAAGAGCAATCGCAGATCTGTCAGCGCATAAGTAATTTGCATCTTCGTCGAGTCTTTGAGATAATAAGGTGACGATGTTCGTTGCCTCCGCGTTGTATATGGGTCATTCCATATCAATTCAACGACGTTGCGACGGCGACCCTCTTCGATTTTTTTGATTTTTTA
Organism: Campoplex nolae; assembly: GCA_037893425.1. Classification (NCBI taxonomy): domain Eukaryota; kingdom Metazoa; phylum Arthropoda; class Insecta; order Hymenoptera; family Ichneumonidae; genus Campoplex; species Campoplex nolae. Next base: position 22,987 of record JBBLXU010002262.1, read on the forward strand.
ATATGTTTTTATACATGTAAAAAGAAGTCTTCAGCTAAATTTTTAGCTCTCCATCTCCACTCATTCCGGAGTTATCGATTTTTGCTTAAAAAATGTATATCTTTGACTATAGTTATGATAATCTCACTTAATAGGGGGTAATTTTTAAGGATCACGTAAGGAGAAATTACGTGATCTTAGAAAGAAAATGAATCAAAATTACAGAAAAAAAATTGTTTTTCAATTTTTTTTTACTAGAAGTTATTTGGAGCCCATCTTGTATTATGGCTCAAAAATTTTGTTTTTTAACGGAGAATTCTGTGAATTTTTTTGAAAAAAATCAAAAGTGTCCCATTGAACGAAAAACGAGCGTTGAAAATGGCAAAAAATTACCCCCTATTAAGTGAGATTATCATAACTATAGTCAAAGATATACATTTTTTAAGCAAAAATCGATAACTCCGGAATGAGTGGAGATGGAGAGCTAAAAATTTAGCTGAAGACTTCTTTTTACATGTATAAAAACATATTAAAAAATCAAAAAAGTCGAAGAGGGTCGCCGTCGCAACGTCGTTGAATTGATATGGAATGAGCCATATATACTTTTCTTGATTCGTTCTAAATTTCCACCAACGTTTCAAAGACGATTGGTATTGTTTTATCGTCGTCAATGCTATCGAATTTACCATAACTTCCGCTGATTTTTCCTCAATGCCTCTCTTTTGGAATGCCTTCCTCATACATTCCCTGTCACCAACGAAAGTTTATGCGCTAGAGGGTGTATCGTATTCCTGCACGGAGATAATAAGAGATCCTTATTTTGTCCAAATGTGACAGGAAGTGAGGTAAGTAACGATAAGAATAGCGGGAACCACGGTTATTGTGTTGGCCAGTACGGGACAATTATTGTTCCCGTTGTTTGATCGTTTGCGATTTTTTGTAGGTGTCGCATAATTAAAGAGAAGGGTGGGAATGCGTGAAAATATTCGTTGGTCCACGAAATTGTAAACGCGTCAACAGCAGTAACGTCTGGCTGTGGGAATCGGGCGCAAAATCTTTCACATTTTTTGTCCAATCTTGATGCGAATAAATCAATTGCGAACTGACCGGCTTTTTTATTGACTATTTCAAAATAATTTGTCGACAGCTCCCACTCTGTGTCAATATTTTTTATTCGCGATGCTGCATCCGCGAAGACGTTTTATTTTTATGATGCGAAAAATCAAAGTTTCCGTTTTTCTCGACATTGCCAAATTTGTCTTGCTAATTCACTTAAATGTGGAAATCACACACCTCCCGATCGTTTTATGTACGAAATTGCCGACGTATTATCTATTCGCAATAAGATTTCCTGGCTCGATCGATTTTTTGCGAAGCTTTTTAGGGCTATAGGCGCTGCGAGAAGTTCATATGGTAATTAATACTATTTTTTCTTTCCATCGGGCTCCAAAACCCGTGAATTCTCTTACCCTCGCAGTGTGCTCCCCACCCTGGTAAGGAAGCATCTGTTCCGATTCCTAGCGCAAAGTTCGAGGTGCGAATGGGGTTAAAGCCTGAGCTTAGATTTTTCTTCCACCAGTCTTCTATTAGTCTGTCTTTGAAAATTAGCGTCTTATCATAGTTCCTGTCATTGAGTTCAAGCGCAATAAATTTCTGTCTTTCTAATCATTCACAATATATCGACCCATAAGCCATTGCTGGCGTGGCTGCTGCGAGGGTACCAAGTAATTTTGCAAACTCGCGTATACTATTTTTATTTTTGTTTCGAAATTTTTCAATCATTTTCTTTATTTGTACTCTTTTTTGCTCGGTTAATTCCAGTCAAAAGTTTTTTGAATCAATAATTAATCCAAGATATTTGTATCTTTTGCTGGGGATAAGTGAACTTTTTCCCAGTTAATTATAAAGCCTAGACTTGTAAGAAGATCACGAGTTTATGTAATATTTTTTGTACAAATTTTTTGCGTTCTGCTCATTAGAACGTCATCGATATAAATGATCAACGTAATGCCTTGTGATCTTAATAAGCTCAAGACTGGTTTCATTATTTTCGTAAATACAAATGGGGCTGTACACAGACCAAATGGCAAACACGTGAACTGATCAAGTTCATCCTCGAATCGGAGTCGAAGGTATTTTCTATCTTCCTGATTAATTGGAATCGTGTAGTATGCATCTTTCAAGTCTATTGTGCCCATGAAACAGTTTTTTGAGAAGAGCTGACCGAATGTCATCCATTTTAAAGTGGACTGGACTAATAAATCCGTTCAATCTTTTTAAATTTAGGATAAATCTTTTTGACCCATTTGCTTTTTCTACTAGAAAAATGTGTCATCCAGACGCATCCATATATTTATCTATTAATTCATCAAATTATAAATGATTCTACCTGCGCCAAAGGGATTTTTTCAAAGTTGACAACAATCTTTTTGAAAAATTTCACGATATGTTCTATATCCAAAAGAATATTTTCTAGCAGATCGATACTTCCAAAAATACGTATTTACAGAAATTATAGGTATTCGGATGTAAGAGTAGTACACCCTTAAAGAGGCATTTTTTCGAAAAATTCAAAAACATTTATCTCTTAATTTTTTAAACTGTTAATTATGCAATTTTTTTCACTTTCATATCAAGCATATTCTATTTGTTACGTTTTTTTAACTTCCAACCCCTATAACTCTGGCTTATTTACCCCTTCAGGGCTGAAAAAAATCGAGTAGTGATTACTTGTTATGAAGCATTGAATGCAATTGGTTTGATTTGACCCCCTTGTCTGCATATATATGGAACTGAATAACCTCTCCTAGAAGACCTTAACTTTAGGGGTGTGTTTCACTCCTTAAATATGAGTTTCCGCAAAAAAAACGTATGTCTTAGATTTCAATGTACAATAACATACTCCAAGCAGAGCAAAATCAGCAGGGTACACCTGGGAAGGTTTCCTTGTAAGCAATTACCCTACTGATTATGCTCATTTTCAGCCCATTCGACAGAGAGAAAACCTCGATTGGTTTCCAGTGCAATTCTCAAGCTATCAAATGACTCTTGAACTTTGTAATTAATCGAAACGACATGCCTCAATTATATCCCCACCACCGCAAATCGTTTCATTCAGCGATAATGACGGATCGGCGCGCCTCGGGCCAGCAGACGTCAGAGCTGTCAATGTACTTGTCCCGAGACTCTCCCTAGTTGCTTAATAAAAGTACCGTTAAGTTGCTTGAGTACTATCCAAACATTTTTCTAGACCTTCTCAAATTTTGCTAAAATAAATTGTTCATGATGCCTTAACAATTTCCGTTGCGGCTCGCGGAAAAAAAATTTCGATTTTTTTCAACCACCTCAGAGGTACAAAATTGGTGTGACGTAGTCAATTTCAGGAACATAATTCGCGCCCATTAAACGGCAAACTTTGGAACAAAAAATCATTAATGAATAACATTTTTGGTTCTCTGTTTAAAACAAAAAACTGGGAGTCATGAAAAAATCTTATGGTACGCAATAAACAATCGGGTATTGATTGACCATAGGAAATGCTTAGCAAATCCGTAAACTGAATTTTTAAAATCGTTTGTTGTGAGCTTTTTAAATGGTTCTTTTTTCATAAAGCTTTGTCATTGTTAAGTATCACTTTTTTTGAATAAAAAATATCTGAGGCGCTTTTCGAAATGTGTTTTCACTCATGAAACTTTTTTTTGCTTCAATGGTTGTGGAAAAAAAAACTTTTTTACGACGCTTTTGTTCTTTCTAGGTGGATATACCCGCTGAATTGGTTACTCTCGCAAATGATCATTTCAATTTTATACCATGAATTTTGCTTACATGGTTATAATTTACAACTATTGTCACGCTACTAAATAATTACAAAGAAGCGTATTTCTTCAATTGATTTTCAACATAGAATATACTATTTTTTTTAAAATTTACTCCGATTTTCTTTGTCACGACAATAAATTTGTATAATTATTTTGCTCCTTGAAAGAACCCGAAAATGAGAAATGGTTTGACAGAAAAAAATCATGTTCGGGTGTGATTATTGTCTGCGTATCGTAGAATTATTTTCTTGCTCGCCTCTTATAAAAATAATTCTCCTTGCGTGTGACAGTATTTTTTATAACAATGCAAGTTTTTGATAACTTTCAGAAACTCAGTATAGTAGATCATTATATGTATATTAATATTTTATTTTCAGCAATTAATTCATCACAAAACATTCTTTTCGAATACGTATGTTTTGTGAGGGATTGCATATGTGAACAGTACAATTTTTTATGTTGTTGATGAGGGACGATCAACATGAATAAAGTGTGGGAAATATTTTTTTGGTTTTTTTAAATAAATAAATAGCAAAACCTACGATGTAAGATGAATATATTTGTTTCTAATGTCACGTTTGACTAACGAGCACTATCGCAGGGTGAGTTCGAGTGAGAGCACTCGGTCATCGCGTAGGGGGGCGGGCCACTCATCACCGGCCCCCGGTGCTGGCTTGGACACCGACGGACTACTGAGCCACGCCGTGGCAACTCAGAAACGGAAACTTCGCACCCCCGTTTGGGCAAGGTTGCGAAACATTCAATTTCCAAAAAAAACCTCCCTAAACTGTATTTCACCCTTTCATTCATTTGTCATAATATTCCGCAACTATACAAAACAACCTTCATATATTTTCATGTCCAAACTGACCTCTTCCTGCTCAATTCCGAATAAAATTTTCGTCGAGAACCCTTGGTGTCACTTTTTACTTTATTATTTAGTGCATAAGTACGTGAATGCATTCCAACTTGTATATCAACAATAGAGAATAAAAAATAATAATTATAAGTTCACCAAGTTCTTTCACACCTCGCAAAACCATTAGGGATATTTATGCGATTCAACTCAATTCATTTACAAATTTATATTAATGAAAAGTATTTTGTTATCCTCATTAAATATTTGTATCTGTCTCCATAATTGCTGTACATTTTTTTGTTACTGCTTCTTCAAAGTCAAAACAGGCCAGGCAGTTATTCTCTTTAAATGTATACATAATTCAGTTTATATACGGGAAAATTCAAAAGGTTCATGTGCCGCATGTCGCTAATCTCAGTCACGCGATGTTGATAAATTTCCATTAACGAATCACTTTACGTAACATTTTTTGATTTATACCTCTGCGGCCTTGCCAAGCACACTTATACTTTATGGTTATTACATTAGCAGTATACCTATTCTGTAGAGACGGTATGATTCATAAAAAATTTACTTTCGGTCGATATCGAAAGATATAATGGAAAAACATCTTATAGAGTCCTGAAGTTGAAGATTTTCTTTGAATAAAATACCGTGGCTGCTGCCCACACTGAAACTGAACAAATTGTCGTGTCTTCGTTAAACTCGATCACAGGATACAGCGTAATCAATCATTGTTATGTTTTCCATGTAGAAGTGAATATGTGTTTGATTCAATCTATGGAATTTTTTTTTATATGTACAACAAATATCCATTAACACAGCATGCTGTGATGTGGTGGTCGTCCTTGGCGTGCCTGCCTCTGTTCCATGGTGTCTCTATTGTCCATCTTGTATTTATTTACCGTTTTCTACAGACTTGTGCAGGTTTAGCCTGCTCTCTCTTCGATTTTTTTCTACTCTCATATTTATATGTTTGTGTAATGTCTTGTCTTCTTGAATATTCTTTATTTCACCGAATTTATAATGCATGCGTACATATTCGCTTTGTGTAATATCAATGAAATTTTGAGATGATTGAAAGTGATTACATAGAATAGTTGCACTATTGTCGTGTTCCAGCGAACACGGTTGAGACGATTTCCAAAAATTTTATGTAACCAAAAGTTTAACAAATATGTCATATATTTGGTCATAAAACGATAACATTTCCGTTGTAATCAGAATGAGATGAAGTTGATACGTCCCATCGATACGAATCAACTACCTCACCAGATGTTGTAAATATTATCGGTCAAACCAGGTTAAAAAATTTCAGTTTCGAAAATTTAAGGTGAAATTAGGTGAATAATCCATAAGTACTCCACTTTTAAGTAGATAGTTTTTAAAAGGTAACTGCAAGACGTGCAGCGTATCTATATTCGAGATTCGCTAACAGTTTTGAGAACAGTTGTCGAATCATTATAGTATAGCATAGAAAACGTAACAAAAATGTACGATTCGTCACGATCGTGTTCATAATAAAAATAGCAAAGATGCCGTAAATAAAATTAAGATAAGTACAGTTACCACCCCCCCCCTCTCCCTAACAGTTTCGGGCGATACAAAATTAAGTCCAATCTTCACAAAAAGTCGTGGAATAAGTAAAAATTTCAAAATCATTAATAATCATATAATACACTGAAACTCATTACAAAAAAATCTTTTTATCAGTTTTCATTATAGTTGCTCCACAGTACAGTTTATTTACACAAGAACCAGAATGAAAAAAAAATCCTGAAACGGAAAAAAATTCCATACGCAAAACATTTAATTGAAGAAAAAATCAAACGAAGTACTTGGCGAGCCCTGACTTAATTTTTTGAATGTACCCATAATTTATGGTCGTAAATTCGCCAAGTATACTTCGTTCAATTTTTTTCTTCAACAAAATTTTTTGCGTATGGAATTTTTTTTTCAAATTTTCATTTTCGTTGTACAAGATAATTGTACTGTGGAGTAACTGTACTAAAAATCAATTAAATTTTTTTTGATGATATAAGATAAATATGATCAAGCCAAAGAAAAATCATAAAAGAAATAAAAACAAGAAGAAAAAAAACTTACAACTGGACAAATATGAGAAACATTGTTGCACCAAAAAAATCGCAAGATAATCGAAAAAGACAAGAGAACAAGCAAATACAATAAGAGCAATGGACATACAAAATAAAGTAGACGAAGACATACCAGAAAATAAGTCTTTTGAAAATAATTTGGGAAAAGAATGTGCGTCATCTTACGAAGACCTCCAATAATAGTACATTACGATACGTGTGACCTAAGGAGCCGATTACTGCACGGCGTGAAGTTAGCGCCCGAGCGCAGCGAGGGTGCTAAGCGATGATAAAGATAAGCTCCATTTTTCTGATTTGATTGGATGGAAGTAGAAGGGGTATGGAATGGAGATGCTCTTGAGGTTGAAGCGGCATACTATTTCCATTTGTCGCGCTTGTACCCACGTTGCCCCCGGAAGTTGACGGTGCTGGCTCCGGTTCTATAGCAGCGATAATGCGTTTGGTTCGATGAGTAATTTCCATGCCATCTGTAATTTGCTCACAAATTCGTTTTTTATTTTTCATTGAGTCAGCAATGTAGCCGAAAGCAACTGTTGCCGATTTCCAGCCTCCGTGTCGCTGCAGTGCCGTTATATCGGCACCACCGTCAACCAAAAGCGTTGCCGAAGTCCGGCGGAAACTATGGCCCGTAAAATTCTGCGGGTCAGGCAGATTTAGGTACTCGGCGATGTTTCTAGGTATCGATCCAAATTTATTTATACCAACAGACTGTGGGCAGCATGCTCCTTTTGAGTACCGAAGGAAAAATCGGTCAATGGGACAATTTTCCGGTCTTGTTTGCATATACTTCCAGCAAAAGTGGTACAATTCATTCGTTATTGTGAACGACCAGAAGAACATTATCTTCCACTTTTTTGACATTACCGACGGTGATGTTAACGAATTCTTCTCGCCGCAATGCCCCAGATATCCCGAAGATGAGAGCTACCTGAGCATAATTTTTGATGAGAAATGATTTCAGTAACACCAAAAATTAAAGGATGTATATTATTGGACTTTTGCTAATGTTTTCTATTTTTTTTTAAAAAGGCTGTCAATTTTTTGTAACGACCGATTTCAATGTTATCGTACGTGCTGATTGTGTGTTTCAACATTGAATACGTTGCCCATAAACTTGGTGGCGCGTATTTTTTCGATAAATATGCGAGAAGTACGTCTTCACAAAAGTAATTTGATTTATTTTCCTTGCGCCATTTTTTGAAGACGTTATATGCCGCTGTATATAATTTTTTTCATTTTGTGGGCAACAAATTCAGTGTCACCGATTTTGCCATTTCTTTTATCGCGTCCGGAACCATTTCATTGTTCTCATCGTCACTCAATTCACTATCCGAAGTGTCCATTACTGACCGAGACCGAGAGTTACGATTTTCGCGGAACGAACTATCCGTCAGCGTTTCTTCTTGATTTCGCTGTCACTTTTTTTACACCACAAAAGTGGTTTCAACCTATCCCTGTCGTGTCATTTGTTAGCTGTGCATTTTCAAGCTTCGAATGACATTTAAAAGTGTCTTCTTTCATTTTATATGCATGTGTGAAGTTAGTCGATTAATTTATGCACCGTGCAGAAATAGGCAACTTAGGTCACAGAAAAGCGTGCGTAAAATGTGGGTTTAGGTCACAATGTGCTATAAATTAATTTATCTACGTTATCGACGGAATGACATGAAAAAAATTGTGGGAACTTTTTCCGACTTTTGTCCAGAAACTTTCCGACGGTAGTGTATATATAGGGTGGTACCGTGATATGAAAAATCAAAAAGTGCAATGTGTACCATCTTAATATTAATATTAAAAGCTCAAATTTTGACAGGCGTATTTTTATACCTAAACGATACTTTCAACCTGCTTGGGGGGAAGAAAAAAAAATTCTGTTTTTTTTTAATCACCCTATTATATACAAGTATACATACAATTGTTGAAGCAGGAGATAAAATGAATGAGTGTGAAAAAATAATTGTTTTCTTAATTATTATTAATTAATAATATTTTTAATACCTGGCACTTTCATTCGTGTCGGTATTATTATCATGAAGAATAATGATCTCAATATTATTAATTTTTTAATATAGAAATTTGATTTCAATGGCGGTTAAAACAATGCGCGGAGAAAAGATATTGCATGACGATGTTACGACGATTACGGCAAAGACCCACGATGACAAACAACCATGAATCACAATAGAGCGATGGCACTCGTCAACGGAGATCTCGCCGATGATGCTACGAGAACAGCGCGCGATTACGAGCGTTAAGGCAAATGTTTTCGAGAACAACGTAGTCCAGCAGTGACGCTCGACGATGAGGGTCACATCGGTGGAGCAGCGAGAACGCCGCGTGATTAGGCGTGTCAGGAAAACGATCTACTAGTAAAACGCTGTCCAGCAGTAGCACTCGACGACGAGGGTAACTTCTCTGACGCTACATGGACGGCACGTGATTACGACGGTCAGGACGATTATTTACGAGAATAACGAGATCCAGCGGTGGCGCTCGACAGTGAAAGTTACATTGGTGACGCTATGTGGATGGCGCGCGATTACGAGCGTCAGCACAAATATTTTCGAGAACAACGTGATTCGGCAGTTGCGTTCCATGACGGGGGTCACGTAGGTAACACTACATGGTTGGCATGCGATTATGACTGCCAGGATTTACCGGCTGTGCTCGACAACGAGGGTCACGTTGAAGACGATACGTGAACGGTGCGTGATTACGAGTATTAGGACGATTATCTACGAGAGTAGTTATTGTCATGGCGTCACTGACGCATTCCCCGTCGTCGAGTGCCACCATTGGACCACGTTGTTCTGATAAATATTTGTTTTGACACTTGGGATTGCAAACCGTCATCGTAGAGTCATCGACGTGACCTCCGTCGTCAAGCGCGAACACCACCCTCGTCGACGAGCGTCACCGTTATATTGTATGGTCGTCATATTCAATCATCCATCCTTATCCTCGTCATGGTCGTAGGTCATCGGCGCAATCGTTGCAGCGTTGAAGCATCATCGTCATCGAGTATTTTTCAAAAATATTTAAAACGTTGAACAGTCAAAACTCAGGTTCACCGAGTCTCTTGACATAATAACTTGTGGTGAAAAGCTGATTTTTAAATGATAAGAAATATTTTTTTTAATAATTTTTTTTTTTGAAAAATACATATTGTGCCTGTGGTTAGCTGAAAGAATAATGTATTTGGGAAGAAACGCGTCTTCATTTAGGGAGTCAATGATTTTTATGTTATATCCAAAAGCGAGGAGAAATCGCCCGATCGAGTATTAATACGTTGCACATCTTACCTTGGCTATTTGAAAACGATATTTTTAATACTTGACATCGAGACACTACCGCGTCCCTAGATATAATACCCGTTACATACAATTTGGTAAATGTACTGAAACTGTGTTTGTTGGGACACATCTCGAAACATTAACTTTCCTTAATTATTTTGTCTGCGTATGTTTATAATAATCATGACCCGATCATCTGTTTTATTTCAGTCGATATGATGCACAAAAAATATGATTTAAAAAAAATGATTAAATGGAATCACTTTCGTTCTAGTTTAATGTGTAATGTAAGTGTGATGTTGTATTCCCTGGTGTTTCAATTGTAGAAAAGCCGACCATATGGAGAAAGCAGCCACCTGTCAGCCAAGCGTCCGTCGTAGGTTTGTTCTATATAATTGAATACAAAATATATATTCACGTAACATATATCCCAACTTTGATAACATATTTACAATTTTTTTCCTCTTGCGAACGAAACAAAGTTATTCTGTAATTCACCTGGACCTCATTCACGTATACATTTTCCTACACCAGTCGTTGAGATAACTTTTTTCGTTATAGTAGAAAACATTTTTAAGATGTTTTTTGTATGATTAGAATGTGGTGATACGTTTTCGATGAATTGCGTGGTTCTGAACACGAGTGTGGTCGGCAAACTTGGTATTATCCCAATTTTTTTCTATAATTATGGTTGAGGTATGCAGAAAAAAGTTGTTTTGGAGAATGCATAAAACATGCACAAACGAATTTATTAATGCACAAACGAATTTATGATTTTTCGATTCAGTTTATCGCGTTTTAAATTAAAACGATTTTTCGCGTTATACTTCGCGTTCGCGTTTTTGTTTGATTTAATTTGCACTAATTTTGCGTTGAAATAAATTTTCGTTCGATAAAAAATAATGTTAATAAAGAAAAATGTTGGTAATCCAAGAGTGAATTGATTCTATAAAATAAAAAAGAATATTTTGCTAATTGTCGCGATATAACCTCAAATTCGTACCGCAGCCTCTTGGCCCGGATTACCGAATTATTTTTTTTATTTTGCAAGCTTGAATTTAGATTTTAATTTAAAAGGTAAAGGTCCTGGTCGCTAGCAAGCAAAAAAAAATTCCAAAAAGCATTAAAAAAAAGAAAGAAAAATAGGTAAAATGGGGTTGAGACTACGGGCTCCGAACGTCGCCGAACAGCGTCAATCCCCCGGTGCCTCACAGGATAGAATGTATCAGAGTGCAACGACCAAACGTCATTGCACTCTGTATGTTACGAGAATAAAGCAAAAACTTGCCCAGTAGGGATTTTCATTTTTTATTCCCATCAAACTTTTTTGCGCGGTGGGACCCATGTAATCGTGTTTTCTAAAGGACTCTCAAGGCAGAATGGTTTGAGTAAAAAATCTGAATGTAAGGGACGATTTTTTTCGATTTTCCTCTTTGCATTGGTCTTTGTTGCAAGTTCATGCGTCCACCCAATCTCGAAACATGATAATATTGTGAATTGAAATCGAATATTTCGAGAACTACTGTCCCATGGAGCCGGAAAAGCGTAAGAATCGTTTGTTTACATTTGGACATACGTCCATCACGAGGCTGGTCAAAATTTGTCTACCCTGCAGTCACCCAATCCACTGAAAAAAGCTACCCGCACTTATTTCGCGCCATGAGAAAGAAAGCGCGCAAAGCCACGTCCCTTCTCCCTCGCCTGTAGCGTGCGATCCTTCATTCTCGACCAACGAGAAAGAATAATCATTTTATTACTAAGGTCACAATATTCTTATACTTAGCGTTGTTTTTTCTTAATTTTTATTAACATAAAAATATATAGTTTTTATTTATGTACAATGAAATAAGAAACCTCGTAACGCAAAACAAATGTAGCGGCAATATTAAACGAATGTGAGTGTGCAAAAGTGAACAATAGAGGACAGTGGAGAACGAGTGGTGTATGCGTGGGGATGAATAATTCGATGAACGAGAACATAAATGTGCGTATACGTGAGGCAAGGAACAGAAGGACGATGAACATGGAGAAGATTACAGAGTGCAGCGATTGCGGAATCAGAGAGACAGAGTACGAATATTGTGTGTCGCAAAATACGGCCTTGAGCCGACAGTTTATAAATTTATTCAGTTTATGATTTCAGTTATCCGTTAACTCGGAAGTAAGTTCTTCATGCCGTTTTCTCATCAACGCGATGTTTTTATTCCCGATACTTCCCAAATTCTGAACCCGAAGTGCGAACGCCGGTCATTCGACATTCTGGAATGTGAGCCATAATTCACTATAACAAAATCAAAAGTGAGATCCTTACAAGTGTAACGGGAAAGTTCGACGGGATCGAAAAAATAACCAATACGCGAGATTTCGAGAAATATTATCGACGAGCGTTACGGAAAGTGACTGAAAAAACAAGTCTGAGTTCACGGAGTCATAAGGACCTCGTGGAACAAGAAATCGAGAGCATGTAACGCGATATGGTGGAGGATGTGACATGAACGAGCGAAAAGCGACTGCGCGAATCGTTGGAGTGTGCCAGTAGCCAAGATCGCAACAACACGGGGAGCACATGTGACATAGAAGAAGCAGCTGGCGCTAGCGGAATGGAAGGAACGGATCGCTAAAAAGCGATACTTACGAACAATGAAGAAGATAAAAAACGAAGTGAACTGGGTGGGAACGAGGACGGTTCTCCGCCACGGCGTGATATCGATCGGACGTTCAGAGAAGCGTTGCATGAGGCACGCTAAACCGAAGATATATTGCAGCGGCTTATGGCGTTCATGGTGCTTAACGCACAACCAGGTGCGGATGTACCGCAGTATAATATGGAAAAGAATAGTGAGTCGGTGTCAAACGAAGGAAGAGTCTCTCAGCGAGTATTTACATGCAAAATCATGACTGTGCCTCGAAATAGGTCTCGATTTTCGTCGTACGAAGGAGCAAATATTAGACGGTGTGTGGTCTCAAGAAGTATGTATCTCATTATTAGCGAATAGTCACCACTCGTTAGATTCCTTGTTGTATGATTTAATAGCGAATGAGCGAACGTTAGACCAAAGAGTGGTACGAATGCAAACCAACCAAGACGCGACGCGAATAAGCAATAAAAGTACCGTAGCAACAAAAAATGGAAACGCGGAAGAACAAGGAACGGACTAAGGTCAAAACAAAACGATTGCGAGAACGGATTATCGACCATCAGGACAAAACAGCAAAGGCGAGTTAAAGTGTTACAATTGTGGACGTTTCGGGCAAATTGCCCAGAACCACGACGGAAACTCAAATACGGCATTACATTGCGAAAACGATAATGAGCATCGTGAAGCTCTCATACGGCTGCTCAACGGCCATAGCGACCAAACCGCGGTAAACAAATACCACATCAAAACAGTCAAAATCGGAGGTAACGACGTTGAGGTGCAAATTGACCCAGGTAGTTCCGATTGTACAATGAAATCAACGCGAGTTCTTCTTAATAACCACGAGATAATTTCCGCAACAAATTGACTCAAGCACTTCTGGATGAAACACAAACATGTGACGTGCTAATTGGATGCTTGTTTACAGAACGACCCTGGGTGGAATACACGATGTGCGGAGACACGCTGAGTTTCGAAACGCTCGAAGAGGCCACGCAGATGACGATCAATGTGGGGGAAGAAACCGTGACAGCTGATATATGAGCGGACCCGAATAAGGAGCTATCGGTCGCGGACGTACGGTTAGTTATCATGGAATGGGGAACGAGCTATTATGATATGATTGTCATGAAAATCGGACACGATAGTGCGAGTGTAAAAGAATTTCCGACTCGGGCATATACGAGTGACAAACGCGAAATCGTCAAGGACGATATAATCATTGAATACGACCAACGTTGGTTGGTCGTATTCAATGGACGAACTAATGCGCGGCCTAGTGCAGATGTTAAACGAAAACCGAGACTGTATGATATCAAATTTAACCGAGCTCAGAAAGGTTACTAACCTAGAAATGGATATCGTAGAGAAACGAGGTAGCCGACTAGTCAGCTGCAAGTCGTATCGAGCCAGCGCGAGTGAACAAAGTGAAATGCGAAAAATAATACAAGGATGGTGTGATGCGGGAATAGTGCAGGATACGGAGTTGCCGTACGCGAGCCCTATCCTACTTGTAAAAAAGAAAGACGGTAGCTCACGATAGGTGGTGGATTATCGAGGACTGAACAACAGACGGAGAGGGTGCATTTCTCTCTCCCATATATAGACGACCACCTATCGCTATTGATATTTTGACGGGTAAAAACAGTTTAGCTCAGAGTTTAGAAGTATCTATGGTACCATCTTACCTTGCTTGATAAAACTAAGCAGCTAGAATCCTGACCTTGACGACCGATGCAGTTTTATGGGGCTTTGAAGTGCGTGTTGCGTAGAAGCAACATACGGTCCGAGAGGGACCGTAAGTCAAAGCTCAATGGAAACTTTAAAGGGACTATAAAATTTTAACGGAGATGTTGCAGTACATTTTGAGACTACATGCGACTGCTCAGAAAAAAGATTTAAAAATAAAACTATGAAAATTTCTATACATTCCGAATGCAAAAAATTTAATTAGACTTGGGAGGGTTTCAATTTGTTAAAAATGAAAAAAAATCTTTTTCCCTCATAAAACTCAATCATGAACCTTATAGTTCCTAAGTTACAGTATTGAACCCATTAACGCTTGAACGGGCACCTTTTCATCTCATTTTTCAACGGCTATTTCTCTTATGAAGTTCGTATAGAAAAAATAGAGCAATAATTTTTTCCGTCGCAAAATTTCCTCAAATTTTAGAATCCGTGTATAGAATTGTCAAAAAATGGAATCCAACAAAATTGTGTTTCTTGTTTTCTAAAAGTGTCCGGGTGAGTGGGAAATGCAAAAAAAAAAAAAAATTGGCTCCGAGTTGTCATATCGGGCTCGGCCGCCGTCAATTTCACAATTATTGGTTATGGATTCTGCAGATAAGGGTTCATGGACGCGCTACATTGACCCTCATGAGAAATTTCCACCAAATCCAGATGGGAATATGTCGATTGAAAGTTGGAATTTTTTTGAAATAAAAGAGCATAACTTTGTTGAATTGCATTTTTGAGACATCTGTATACGGATTCAAGAAGCTGAGAGAATTCTGCGTCGCGAATGATTGCTACTCAATTTTTCCAAGACGGATTCCATAGGGGGAATAGGCGTTGAAAAATGGGACAAAAAAGTGTCCGCTTAAACTCTTTTTGCGATGGGATAAGTTAATTTGGGCAAAAACTTTAAAAAAGCAGAATAAAAGCGCCAAGTGTTAAAAATTCGTGACCTATTCTATAAATTGGCTACTTCGTGTTGTTGGCATTACATATATGTAAAAACTGCGAGACACAAGGACCGAGAGGGGCGAGAGAGGTGTGAGGATGAAGAAGACGATAGAAATGATAGAGAGACGTGTGAAAGATGATCAAATAGAGAATAAGTCACAATGAAATACCGTCGTGCTGGTGATCCAAATCCGCACGCAGGCTTCAAAAATCTATGAAGTTCGATGCTCATGCGCTTAGATATTAACGAAGACGATTGGATGTGAGTTTAGGTGTTTTCCCGTTGTTCATTCCGAAGTGTTGGTGATGTTAAGTGGATTGGAAAAGGAAATCTCGACTGCGTGAGACTATCGTTAATATCTTCCGAAAATTGTTCTTCATATCGTGGCTTGGAAATGCCCACTATTTTCTGACGTTAGGCCTCCTTGACTCGTCTGTTCAGCATTTTCCTCAAGATTTATAATCATTTCACGAAGAAAATTATCCCTTAACGATGTCAGGTGTTTGAGTTTCAACCCTAATTCTACTTGATACAACTGGAGAACTTTATGACGGAGAGAAATATCCGTGAAGCAAGATTACAAAAGATTTTGTAGGAATTGTTTAGTTGCGTGAGGGATTGATAAATTACGATAGACAACAGTCTCTTTGTAATTTAAATGTGATTGGTATTCGGCTTATAGATGTTCCCGTCAGTGTTCGTCGTCTCAATATCTTCCAGGTTCTCTCGGCGGAGTCTTCGAGGAGTTATCGGGGAATGCGTAGGACCAAGGCTCTTAAAACTAAGTTTGCGCTATCGAAAAATACAATGTCAATTGAGTAACTGAGGCTAAATCAGAAGGGAAGTTTTTGATGATACGCGGAGGACCGAAAATAACATATTTCCCTAATTTTTGAGATGGACGAGCACTGTGGTGGTCTCTACCGCGCTTGATAGAGGTAAGAGGATTATTTACAATGTAACAATGTACGTGTTTCCGAGCGTGCCTAGTGCATGCGCGTATACGTGCGTAAGTGCGTCGTATGTGCGTACGCGGGCGTATGCTTGGGTATGTACACTGTACACCTGAGTATGTGTCAAATTTAAAAAACATATTTATTTATTCTCACGCTAACAAAGTCTTTTGCCACTATTTAATATACTCTACCGATGGATAGTTTCCGGACAAAAGTCCAAAAAAGTTTCTACACTCTTTTTCATGCTGTTTCGCCGATTATATAAATAAATGAGTTTAATAAATGGCATTTTGAGGGAGAAAAATTTCGTTTCGTTCTGCTTTTTTTGAAAAATTTATGCGATTTTTTACGACTAGGACGTCATTTTGAAAACGACCGTTTTTCATCGTTTTTTTACCCCTTTTACAGATGGACCGCGTTTCCAGAAGAAATTTTTTTTTCTCATTTCTTCAATCAGATCTTTAAAGGGGAAAGCTCAAGCCTCAATTTGGTTCTTATTAAAAGTTGGTACGATTTTTTTTGCAAAAAGTCATTTTGTTATTGGCAAAAAAAGACAAAATTTAGAAGTTCCTGCGTGACATGAAAACTATCACTTTCAGAAAGAAATCTGAACGGAGTGAAAAGTTGCGTCGGTGATTGTTCTAGTCACTAAATTTTTTTCAGATTTTTTTTTCGTCGGTTTTAGTCGAACCTCAGGTATATCAATTTTCGTAATTAGGAAACTATGCGTTTCATGACAAAAATTCTAAGTACAAAAAAAGTTTTATTTCTTGATTTTACACATTTTGGAATTTTTCCAGACTTTTTTCAAATTTTTTTATCCGACTTTCCGAACTTTCTGACGGTAGTGTATATGTGGGCCACGCCAAATCAACCACTTTTGAACCCGATCTCTTTTGATTTGGCAGAAAATTTTTTATCCTTTTCTACTCTACAAAGACGTTTTGCAGAAGTTTTTCAAATTTTTTTACGCCACCCAAAAAAAATTATAATTTTTTCAAAAAAATGGTGTCATTTATTTTTAAAGTGACATAACTTTTTCGAAAATTTACTTATTGGGACATTTTTTTTCAAAATTTTTGTCTTTGTACTTTATTGGATTATACAAATCCATCTTCAACGTTTTTTTTTTAGAATTGGAAAAAAAAACACTTCTGAAATTTTCAGAGTGGGATTTTATCGCTTTATTTTTTTTCCATTGAAATTTTTTATTTTTTTTCAACTGCTTATTTCTACTGACACCACTTTAAAAATTTTGTAGGATGTACTAGGAACTTTGAAAGTTGAAGGAAAATAATGATTATAACAATTGAAGGTGGTAGTCATTGGAAAAATTTCAATTTTTCCCGAAAAAATCAGAAAAACTTGAAGATCACCGTGATAATTTTTTTTTTTTTTTTTTAAACTACATTTGAGAATAAAGAAAATGGAATAAAATTTATGATTTGGTCAAACTATAAGCTTATAAAAATTTTAAAATATGTTAATCGGGATTAAATTCATTTGAATTTTTCTCTTTTACATTCTACGCTTTTTTCTATTACATACCCAAAAATAAAACATAGTTTATTAAATTATTTTAACTTCAGTAGCTATAAGTACATTAAAACTTTATTTCCATTGAAAATCATATTATTTAATACTTTGAACAACGTTATTGAATAAACTGTCCTTTTGAACTTCCCCGGCACTCAAAAATTGCACTCTGTTATACCGGGCAAAGATGATTATCTTATCGTAAAAGATTATTCAAATTCCGCTGAATCAAAAGTATGTAAATTATTCAAACATGTAAAAAAATAAAGTTTCAATGTTCTTATAGCTACTGTAATTAAAATTACTTAAGGAGTTTCGGTACAGGCGACACAATGTTGCCATGCTATACAATGTTAACAACATAAAAAATTTCAAAAAATTCAGAATTTCATAAAATTTGGTGAACATATTCTTTAGTGCCAAATTTGACAATAAACTTTTTTTCAGATTTTTCTTCTACACAGTTATCGAGTAATTGAACACTAAATTTCACGTGCATAAGCATAGCGTTTCCATATATATGTATGTATATATATAGGTATACATTCTGGGCACAAGAAATCTGCTCTAAGGAGGTGGCTACACACAACAATGTTGCCATGTTAAAAGCATAGGAAAATTCGAAATGATTAGAATTTAATGAAATTTGGTGAGCATATTCTTTTGGATTTAATATGAATATACAATTTTTTAAAGATTTTTCTTCTACATAGTTTTCGAGTAATTTAACACTAGAGTTTACATCCGTAAGCATAGGATTCTGATATATATAGGTATATCTTTTGCATATTGTAAATTCAAATTATTCGACGACTATGTAGACGAAAAATTTGAAAAAATTTGTGTCATTGCATTTGATGCTAAAGAATGTTGGCCATCTTGTTGGTCTGTACGGTCACGGTTTTTCACACGTCACTTTAACTATCGTTTTCCGAAGTATTCTTATTTCAATAAACGGTTAATCCTCTGCAGAGTCTATTGCATCTCTCCCGTGACTCGTAAAAAACCAACCAGAGAAGGCCCCGTGCTCGTGAAAGCTCTCAATTTTTCCGAACTCAGCCTTACATAACCTCTTATGTCAACGGTCATCTGTCATCGCCTTGTTGATCCTACAGGGAGTGATCGTGTTCCGTCGTAGTGGGCAATCTCCGAATTTTAAATTTCCTCGTCGCCAACATGGGCTCAAAGGCTGACCCAAACTCGCTCACAGTTCCCGGCAGTCAGTCAGGGCTGTGCAAAGGATGCGGAAAGGGTCCTGTTAAAAATCAAATCCTCTGCCCCGTTTGCCAGTCAGTTTATCATCCATCATGTGCTTCTCAGTACAAAATTGCTTCGAACGGAGGCTTCTCACGCTACTGTGGCTCTCGTCCGCCATCTCCACACGAGCCAGCTGAGCCTGCTCCTTCTCCAGCTCGATCCTCACAGGGAGGACGCCCTATCACGCTCGACGATCTACACGCCACCCTCACGACTCATTTTAGTACCATCCAGGCCCAGCAAAATGCTCTTAGTGAATCGGTAAGGGAGCTTGCCGCTGAGCAGCGCCAGCTCAGGGACTCTGTCGGTCAGTTCCAGGACAAGCAAGATTCCCTTAGTAACTCGATGAAGGAGTTATCTGAAGAGCAGCGCAGCATTAGAACGTCGATTGAGAAATCCTCTGCTGCCATGAGCAATTGCCTTGACTCAATCGAGTCTAGAGTAAAGGAGGTGGAAAACGCTGTGTCTGACGTGCAATCAGAGCTCGCAGAGATGCACACCACAGATATAAGTGAGGACGACATCATTGCAGAGGTGGAAAAGAGAAACAGGCGTGCTCGCAACATCCTAATCTTCGACGTCCTGGAAGCAGAAAGTGGGGGTACGGACTCCGACTTCGTCTCAAACATCCTGAAACCTCTCGCTATACCGCCCGACTCGTATAGATGCTCGCGAGTGGGGCAAGCCTCCTCTAAGCCCAGTCATTTTAAGCCTAGACCCATACTGCTCCGTTTTAACGCCCGCGAAGAAGCTTTGCAAGTCTTGAGAAACCGCTCCACCCTGACATATCAGGGCAAAAAAGCCTCGATCAAAGGGGATGAAACCTCAAGACAGAGAGAGCGACTAAAAAATCTGAGAGTAGTTCTGGATGAAAAAAGGAGACTTGGCGATAATAATTGGACGATCAGATTTCTAAACGGTGTTCCGCGCCTTGTCAAAGCACTGGATCAAAACACAGCGCACGTCAGCGACGACAACAATCCGGGCATGGGAGGAGGGAGAAAAAAAAACGCTGAGAAAGTAGATTACATAAGCGAGCTCAGTGTGTATTATCAGAATGTGCGTGGCCTTCGGACAAAGTTACCTGAGCTCGTAAAGACTCTTGCGATCCATTCTGATTCCTATGATGTTATTGTTTTGGTCGAGACTTGGCTTACTGACACCATTTCGACAGAACAGCTAGGCTTTGTGGGCTTTTCGATGTATAGATGTGATCGTAACGTAAACTCGAGTGCTGATACACGCGGGGGGGGGGCGTTCTAATCGCCGTCTCGTCCTCGCTGTTCAGCTCTGTCTTATCACCGCTACACGAAAACATTGAACAGCTGTTTGTGAGAATTGCGGGCTCATCGGGCAATCATGTGTTTGGGACAGTCTATTTGCCACCAGGGTCCCCACCATCGATTTATATCTCTCACTGCGAGTCCGTATATGCGGTCTCTCAGTCCTGCCCCTCGGCCTCCCTTCACTTACTCGGAGACTACAACCTCCCAGGCGTACTATGGGGAGAATGGGATTTATCAATGGCGTACACGCTGCCCACTCACACATCACAACGTCTTTTCGAAGTGGTTACTGCGTTAACATCGGATTTTGGCTCCATGGGCCTTCGTCAAGAGAACTTCGTCCTTAATGACTTTGGTGCCGCTCTTGACCTGGTTTTCTTGACTTCTGGTGCAGCTGTCGAGCGTTCTGACGTTGAGCTTGTCTCTTACGACAAGTACCATCCTCCTCTAGTCATTCTTCTGTCACTCACGGTCTCACTAAGCCAAAACCGTCTCATGCGGGGCTCATTCGATTTCAAGAACGCCAACTACTACTCGATTAATTCTTTTTTGTCATCGTTCTGCTGGAACAACATCCTGGGTGCTCACTCAACCCCCGCAGCCGTTGAACTGTTCACGGACATAGTTTGGTCGGCGATTACCCGCTTCGTACCATGGAGAAACAATTTTACACCACGATTTCCGCGCTGGTTTTCGGCAGAGCTACAACGCCTCATCGCCTCAAAACGGAGAGCACACGCGAGATTCAAATTCACCGGCGCTATAGAGGACTATTGCCATTTCGCGGATCTATGGAGCCGCTGCAGAACACTCGCTAGCAACTGCTACTCGTCCTTCACACACCGCGCACAAGAGAATATCTGTTCCAATGTTAAAGCCTTCTGAAACTTTGCGAATGCTGGTCGTGGGGGTGGATTAATGCCGAATTCCATTTCGCTTGATCAGCGCTGTGCCTCATCGCCAGATAAGATTGCTGATCTTTTCGCGGACTACTTTGAGTCAGTCTACGCTTCAGATAATGGCTCCCCCCCTCAGTCTCGGTCTCCCCAAGTCTGCAGTTGACTAGAATTCAGTTAACTCTAGCAGAGGTTTATGAAGGTCTCGCGACTCTCGATATGAACATCCTTCCTCCGGAACTCCCTGAATTCCCTAGCGTTACCACTCTACATCCTCTTCACCAGATCACTTGAGGACGGGGATTTCCCAGACTCATGGAAACTTAGCTCCGTTACACCAATCTTTAAGTCTGGAAATAACTCGCATGCTAGGAATTATCACCCGATATCGAAACTCAATGCGATCCATAAGTTCTTCGAGTCACTGGTCACCCCTAAGCTAGCGTCGGCGCTCACTCCGGTATTGGCAGGGGAGTAGCATGGATTCACCGAGGGCAGGTCGACGATTACGAATCTAGCGTTGTTTACCAATTCGATTATTCAAGCTCTCGCCCTCGGAATGCAAGTTGATGCAAAATATACGGATTTCTCGAAAGCATTCGACCGCGTAAACCGCAGAATTCTTATCGCAAAAATCAGTGCCCTCGGAATCGGTGCTCCTCTCCTGCATTGGATTACTTCTTATCTATCTGGCCGTTCCCAGATAGTTAGAATCGGAACTGCGTACTCGAGAACTATACACATCACCTCTGGAGTTCCTCAGGGGTCGCATACCGACCCTCTCCTCTTTAATGTGTTCATTAATGATATCGTTACTGTAATTAAACACTCCAGAGTTTTACTGTTTGCGGATGATATGAAAATATTTAGAGTCGTAACATCCACTGATGATGCTGCTTGCCTGCAGGCCGATCTATGTGAAGTCGTGAGGTGGTGCGGCGTAAACGAGCTCTCTCTTAATATAGCTAAATGCCATGCAATGCGCTTTTCTCGATCCTCCACTCCGCTAAGAGTGACTTACTTTGTTCTTAACCAGCCTCTCACAGCAGTCTCTTCAGTCCGAGACCTGGGAGTGCATTTTGATACCGAGCTCTCGTTCGCTCCGCACTATAAGCACTGTATTCGCTCCGCTCTAAACATTTTAGCCTACGTAAAGCGAGTGGCGGCGCGGTTTGATGACCCTCTTGCACTTAAAATATTGTATACCGTGCTCGTGCGCTCACGCCTTGAATACGCATCAGTTCCCCTACCAGCGCTCTTTTTCGGACCTCCTCGAGCGAGTCTAGCACAAGTTTCTGCGTTTTGCTGCTTTCCGCTTAGGCAGACCCATGAGCACGGTCGACCATGATTATGGCGATATTCTACACACCTTGTCTCTGCACTCACTCGAGGATAGAAGAAAGCTAGCCGACTTAGCTTGTATTTTCTGCCTCTTGCGCAATAAATTCAACTGCCCTGAACTTTCCAATCTTGTTCAATCTCTAGCCCGAGAAGGTGGGCCTACCCGCCAAAATCAGTCGTGCAAGGTCCCATTTTTCAGGGCCAATTATGCCCGGAATAGTTCGCTCCCTCGAGTTGTGACCCTAGCAAACGATGAGCATTTCAGAGCGTGGTTATGGGACTCATCCCTTCATGTATTCAAGTCGAATTTCTCAAAACTGTGGTCGGAAAGACGCCAGCAAATCTTTACTCCCTTATGAAAATTGTGACACACATTCCAACACTAGTAAACCGGCGTGGCTAATAACCACACCAAATTGTAACTGGGCACTGCCCGTATTTCATTATAAATAAAATAAATAAATTTTATTAAATTCTTATCATATTGTCGTACGTAGCCACCCTCCTTAATGCGTAATCACTCGATAAATAAGGAGAAGAATTTTTTTAAAGATTTGTGTTTTCTTACTTAATGTTGAAGAAAATTATCATCAAATTTGACCAATTTCTTGAAACTTTGCCTATTGTACCGGAACTCCTCAATAACCTATGTTTTTTGGGTATGTAAAAGAAAAAAGCGTAGAATTAAAATGAAAAAAATTTTAATGAATTTTATTCCGATTAACCTATTTCTAAATTTTTAAAGGCGTATAGTTTGACCAAAAATTGGCCGAATCATAAATTTCATTCCATTTTCTTTGTTTTCTGAAGTAGTTCAAAAAAAAATTCAAAAAGTATTCGGAGCTGTCTTCAATTTTTTCTGATTTTTTCGGAAAAAAATCAAATTTATCTAATGACTACCACTTTCAATTGTTATAATTATTATTTTCCTTCAACTTTTAAAGTTCCCAGTAAATACTACAAATTTTTCAAAGTGGTGTCATTAGAAATAAGCAGTTGAAAAAAAATAAAAAATTTCAATAGAAAAAAAAAATAAAGCGAAAAAATCCCACTGTGAAAATTTCAGAGAACTTATAGAAAATGTCAAAGTTTCTTATGAAGAAAAGAAAAAAAAATAAAAAATGGCAATCATCCCGAGATTTTTATTTTTTTTTTATTTCTCAAAAAAAAACGTTGAAGATGGATTTGTATGACTTTTTGATATTTTTTTCTGAAAAGTACAATCGAAGACAATAATTTTGAAAAAAAAAACGTTCCAATATGTCAATTTCCGAAAAAGTTATGTCCTTTTGAAAAAAAATAACGCCATTTTTTGAAAATTTTATAACTTTTTTTGGGTCGGGTAAAAAAATTTGAAAAAATTCTGAAAAACGCCTTTGGTAGAGTATAAAAGGATAAAAAAGATTTCAAAATATAATAACACTAGCTGTGCGTACGGGCTTCGCCCGCTGCATAGAGCAGGCGCATCTAGCCTATTCTAGCTGTGAATTTTTCCTATTTTAATTTTTTTAATTTAATTTTTTAGATACATGAATTATTTCGTTCAGAGTTGCATCAGTTTTAAATAATATGAGGAATGAGGAATAAAAATTGTTCGTGAATCTACATTAAAAAAAAAATATAAAAAAAGTATTTTGATGTTGCCTGGGCCATCTTTTTGCGTTTTCATTTCAATTTCAGACATAATTCTTTAGTTCTCTTCTGGATAAAATAATCAAACGAAAGATTTTCGTATTTTTAATTTATCATGATTTCATTAAAAATGCTGTAACTTTTTGTCTATACCGAATTGAGCATTCAACCACCGCTCATTTTGTTCGTTTTCCAATTCCCTTCAAATTGGTAAATCGTTTTTTTTATTTATCGTTAGTATTTAACTACCGTCGAGTTTTTAAAATTGGAGATTGGACGAAATCATTAAATTTTTTTTTTTTTGCATTTCTGTAAAAATTGAGATAACGAAATTTTACAAAACCACAAACTCAGTTTGAATCGTGATCTTTAATCTCGTGAAAGATTCATTGTAATCAGATCAGCCGTTTCCGATTGAAAAGCGGACAAACATTTTTTAGCGACCAGATTTATATATATAGAGATATAACTGCTCGTTTCACAAAGCAGTTAGCTCCTTCGATGCAGTCGTCCACTTTTTCACGGAAGTGGTTCAGCTACTGCACTCATCACGAATGAGCGGCAGCCTTCTTATCAATAAGATTCGCGCGCCGTAATGAGCAATGGCCTTCCGTTAGATTTTTTTTCTTCAGTACAGTCCAGAGTCCCAAAGTGTGTAAGTGTTTACTCTCCTCGACTATCTGATTTTATTGAATGCAACGTAAATGTTCCGATTCATTTTTAGCCAACATTTATTCATGATCACATTCTGCTGTTCACGTAGTTGTGTGTATTGTCAAATCGAATTTCGTTTTTGCATGTTTTTTTCATTTCAGTTTCTTTTATTTTTGTTTTCATCTTCTTGGAAGCAATTTTTCGCTACATTTCTTCCACTTCACATTTAATAGATGTTTTCGAATTATTATGATTCCTCAGTTTTCTGTGTATGTTACTAATTTTATGTTTTACATTCTAATTTTACGCCTATAAATAATTGCCAAGTCAAACCGAAAAACGCGAATGCTATTCGAACTTACCTTCCGCAATCTACGCCTGCAACTTATCTGCACCTCATCAATTGCTATAGTATATTACACTACAAGGGCAGAAAGTTTGATATTCCTGCACTGCGCGTCACAATGCCCGAGGCGAAGCCGAGGGCATTTGACGCGCCGTTCAGGGCTATCAAACTTCTGCCCGTGTGGTGTATACTATTTTTCTTTATAGCCGGTCGAAAGTACGGAGAAAAATTATTAAATGTATTGCATCCAAAAAAAATTGATGCCTGCCCCCGACATTTGCGGCACGAGCGAAGCGAGTGCTGCTGGTCGGGGGGGCAGGCATCAAATTAAAAAAAAACCAATGTAGATAATTAAACATTTTATCGGAAATTTTTTTTTTATCTAACAAACATGAAAATTTTCAAATTCAACAAATGTGAAAATTTTTTAATTCAACAAACAGGAAAATTTTTAAAATTCAACAAGCATAAAATTTTTTTAAATAAACAAACAAAATTTGTTGGAATAGAACAAACGTTAAATGCAGATTAACAATAATATTAATGCGTACATTATTCTTTTTATATAAAATATACAAATAAAAAAAAAAAAAAACCAATGTAGACAATTGAACATTTTATTAGAAAAATTTTTTAATTTATCAAACATGAACATTTTTAAAATTAAACAAGCATAAAAATGAATTAAACAAACATACATTTTTTAAAAATCAAACGAGCGTAAAATGCAAATTAGCAATAGTATTAATGCGTACATTATTTTTTTCATTTTTACCATGGTCACATGCATAATAAAAATTGTTGATTATGTTACCATGAAATACGCAGTTTTCAAATAAATTGTGTGGATTTTCAATGAGAGACAGATATTTTGATTTTTGTCCATTTATATGATGCTTTAAATTATGAATAACCAGCGTAAACAAAAGAGCAGCTTTGATGACGTCAGAGAAAAAAATGGTTAGGGACAAGTCACCGGTGACAGTTGCGGGAGCCTCACATACAGCTGTGCGTGAAAAAAGTTTTTGCTCCCGCCGTCACTCAGTTGTTTTACCAATGCAAGAAAGTCGGTCTTTCTGCATCGAAATTGATGCGGAAAGTACGTACTTTCGACCGAGGTATAAAGAAAAATATTTTTCTGCCCTCCGGCCGGAAAGTGGTGCCCGAGGTGTGTATACGATTTTTCTGTCCGACGCAGCCGGAATGTGGCAACTTCGGCCACATTCCGGCTGCGTCGGACAGAAAAATTGTCGGCCGAGGCGAAGCCGAGGCTGAATTACATGTGATCTGAGACATTACTTATTTTCCTGCCCTAGGTGTGTAATATACTATTTCCTTCCACTCAGCACTGGGCCAATGAACATACGTTGATCCAGTGCTCACTGCTAAAACAAAACGTTGGGAATTTCATCATTTACATTAAGACTGGGAATTTGACCATTACATTCAAGTTTTGGATCATCATAAAATTATTAAAAACACTTTTGTTGCTGAATAAATGAAGAATAATCGATATTATTATCTGAACAAATAAGACGAAGAAAAGATAAAATTGAATAATGATCGATCGGGAAAATGAAAATTCTCGCCCATGCGCTTTGTTAACACACATTGCGCTGAGCCAATCGGAGCTCGCAATATAACAACGAGCTCCAATAAGAAAATTGAGAAAATAATGTTGGGGTTCAGTATAATTTTGGTACAAAAATCAGTGTATGAGTTATTTTTAACTGAATTATTATCATTATTCCTTTATTTCGAACAGTTTAAATGACCATGCGCATCTGCTACGGTAGCTCAGTTCTGGGCCACGACCTGCATAGCTCAGTCGACTGACTCAATCTGACTCGAACTCCAGAAAACAGTAAAGGCTCAAAACAGTAGAAGCTCTCTAATTCAAGCAACAACTTTCCTATTATTTTGCTTTCCCCCTTATATACGGAGAGATTTTTGCCCGAATATTTTAAATAAATTTGTTTGTAGCAACGCTGGATCATATCTGCATTATATTAAATTTTACAAGAGCACATAGTAATTTCGAGGCCCAGAGCAGTTTTCTAAAATTTTGCTACGTAGAGCTTGCGAAATTAAGCTCAGTTACATTCTTAAATCAAAACTGTGTATCGATATCTACACGTTACTACGTGGCTATCCCAATTTTTAA
The DNA here is from genome assembly GCA_037893425.1 of Campoplex nolae. Taxonomy (NCBI): domain Eukaryota; kingdom Metazoa; phylum Arthropoda; class Insecta; order Hymenoptera; family Ichneumonidae; genus Campoplex; species Campoplex nolae. The sequence goes on from JBBLXU010002262.1 coordinate 50,446, forward strand.
TAGGTGTAGCTAGCGAAATTATACTATGTGACGCTTCTATTTTTCACTGCACGTCCTGCTCACGAAATCTTGCTATGCACGAACCTCATGTTTGATTATATACAACTCGCAGTTCTGCTATGCGTCTGCTATATCAGAAGCGATGAATAATTTCAATTACACATACATACAGATTCGAATGGTAGTATTTTTTAATTTCCAAAAGAATACAAAACTCTCACAGTCATCTTCAACGTACATTTATTTTTTTTACGGTTTTTACAAGGTGGTTTTGAGTTCTCAATAGTTCTCTAATTTATTGGAGTATTTTTTATGTTGATATGAGATGAAGTAATGAAGTGTCTGGGGATTAGAATTTCTTGTGGGCATGGCCTTTCAGTAAAAACCTTACTTGTTGTCTTAGTCGTAAATTGGATTCCAACAGTTTATTTTATTTTATTTTTTTTCATTTCTCAAAAGACGTGTAGATCTTGGTTCCAAATTCGCTTCTTAAAGCTCCGAAGAAAGTCATCCTATAACAGAGATAAAGATAATATGGTGATTTTTCTTTATTCCATTGTATCCTCAATAATTTCACATCCAAAAAAACTTGGGCAGAGGAATTTTATATACTCCGCATGTATTGTTTAACATTAACCATTAAAAATGAAATAAGAAACTCATCTTTGTGATTGCCTTGAAATTCTACTTGAAATATATACCGTGTGCTCTCGACAATGGTCGTAGCAAGACTGATGTCGGCATCAGTTTGCGAGGACAAAGTCTGTTCATAAACAAAGTGACTGCCCAAAATTTTACTATGCGCCACTAGTGAATTTCGATGTTCATAACCACAACACTACAGCTTTTTCGTGTCCACATGAATTTTACTATGTTATTCAGTAATATTCGGTGAGGCAATGCGTAATTATTACGGCTTGTTAAAAGCAAAATACGAAAATTAATTAATTTTTTACGTGGCACAGACGAACAATTGATGTGTTCCTCGCTAAACTCTCACAAAATAACTGTATTATTTCGTATGTTTTCGATTAAAATTTGGCTAGTGATGGCTTTTTCAAATGGCACAGTGCAATATTTATTATGTGCTATAGTGATAGTCCCCCAAATTAGTTCAGCATTTTCAGTAACGATTATTCTTATAATACCGATACAGTCCGACGTTACAATAAAAACGTAGTAATTTATCGTGTAAAAGTCTCTCCGTGCACTGGGAGGTGGGCTTCATTCTGGTTCATATGGGTTCAAGATGTCGGATGTAAGGATCATTTTACTTCGTTCTATTCTGAAAAGGCGGGAACCGTTCGGGTTTATTCGGTTTTAAGATTGTAAGTTCAAAATATTCTTCCTTTTTTATACGAAGGCGGGAACAGTTATTTCTGGTTCATGATTTGTAGTGTGAAAATCTTCTGAGTTTTTATTTTTTAATAATTTGCCGTTTAAATAAGATTTTTGTTTCGTGATTTTTGTTTTGAATTAGATTTATTCGATTATTCGAGTTATTGTTTAATTAATACAAGCTTCTGTATGGAGAGTCGAGTCAAGGAAAAAGATTACAAATAAAAATCAAAAAATTATTTGTTCAAATTAAATAATTTATTGTTGAATTATATCAAATCATTAATAGAGGCAATTTTTGAATTATATGAAGCCAAATAAAGCCGGTAATTGGTAAATTTGGACTGTCCACAGATTGAAATTCAATCAAAACAAGAAATCAATTATTTTTTATTATTTCCATTATTTGAAAGACACTGAAGCTACATTATTTTATTTTTCTATACAAAATTGTAATTTGAACGCTAATATTATCGTTCCAATTTGTATTGAAAATCAATTCCAGCGTGCGGATTGAAGAAGGAAAAACAAACGCGCAGAATAAACGAAATCCTCTCCATTCAAACTGATTTTTGTAAAATTGAAATCCATTTCGTGCTTCATTGTGGTGTGCCCGTGGCAACACCAAATTGGCAGTATATAAAACTTACAAAGAATACTTAAATCGAATGCTTAAATAGCCACATTGCTGAATCATGAGCCTCGATAAACGAGCGCGAGTCTATCGACCCGAGGAGCTGCACACACCTAGAATCGCTGACGGGGCATTACGTCACCGATCGCTCGAGAATGATCGAGAACAATTGATTAACAAAAAGGGTAAACTTATACCATTTCAGGAGAAATCGAGAATGAATAAAAAGACATGACAACGCCCGAAATAGGCAGTCTGCTACAATTCACGAATAGAATAACAACTATTGGTCTTAAGGCAATCCAACTTTGACTTTGTAAAACCTTCATTTAATAAACCTATTGTTAACTTGTTTTAAAGTAATGAATTGGAGTTGAACTTATTTATTGGCATCAATCTCCAAAATTACCCGTTCACGATAACTCGTCCTTTTGATTCGAGATGGTCTTCGCGGGCATAACAATTGAATGAATTCCCATTGTTATTTTATTGAAACGAAATCCTAACGTTTTCTTGCTTTCTTTCATCCCTGCTTCTCATTATAAAATGACTCGAACACACGCGTAGAGAAAAGTGACACAGCTTTGAACGAAAATGCGAGAGCCACAGCAATTCTCAGTTATCCAATTAAAAACAAAACTTTATGAGCGGGATCTACCAACAGTCGGTTCGAAGAGCAAACTAATTGCACCATTAGAAGAAGCAGATCTGATCGGTGAATGGAGAAAAGAATCGGATACTGATAAAATGCCGCCACAGTGTAAAAATGCAGCGCAGAGTAGTTCTTCTCACCCTGTTCTCATAGAAAATAACATGCAGAGGGAGATAGATTTGTTAAGACGCAAACAAGATCTCGCGGAACGAGAACCTGCCTTAGTGCAAAGAGAATTGGAGTTTGCGGGCACGAGTGCTTTTCCACAAAACATTGAAACGAAACTTGGGTTTTTGGGTGGATCTACCGAAAACTTGGGTTGGGATTTATCAATTCCTACTCATTGCGTGGAACAACCCAAAGTTTGGATGGAGGCAGCACTTAGGATGGTCCTTTTTTCGGCGTTTTCGAATTCCACACTGAGAAAAAAAATTTGAAATTGTGGCGAACAAATTAAATTTGTTGATTCAACAAAACTTTTGTTGATTCAACGATATTTTTGTCGTGGTGAAAAATTAAGTATTTGAATGAACCAAATTTCGTTTGGGTTAACAAATTTTATTTTGTTCGCCACGATTCGTTGAACCAACAAAAAAATTTGTTGAACCAACAGAAAATTTGTCGAACCAACAAAAAATTTGTTGAATTTACGAATTCATTTTTCTCAGTGCACGGCTCCCACCAGCCAAAAAAGTAACCAAAGCAATGGAATAAAATTTCCCCATTTAATTCACAAGACCGTTTGAATGAATTGAAAATTTTTTTTTGCTTAATTTATTGTTGCTCCAAACAATTCGGAACTTAATGAGTGCCTTCCTTCTAGTTAATAGTATGTGATTTTTAGAGGCACGCGCTCTGCGGCTAACATTCATTTCGAAAATTCGAAATTGAAGTAAGTGGGAATGATCATTCGAGTGACGATGACATTGAGTCAATAAAAATGGAATAGTCAAATGTGAGTCATGGAATATTGTTTGAACTGCATAAACTGCCAATAAAAATTGTAATTTCGTAAATTTTATATTCATCTCCGTTCTCGTGGTGGTAACCACTACGGTACTCGTACGCCTCAATATTCAGGGAAATATTGTGAAAATATTTTGAAAATTTCGCGTCTCATTATCATTTTTTTAGACTAATTTAGCCTCGATTTTGTATTTTGTCCTTTCTAATCTTCGTACAAATAGTTTCTAGAGTTTTTGTATTGCGCACTCCGTTAACCTCATGAAAACTTTGATAATGATAACATGGAATGATATGGAAAAAAAAATGAGAGAACATTCACGGCGAGAACAACGAGTCCAATACCAATCACATTTTTAGCAACAATAAGACAACGTTGAATACAATAACATATTTTTCCCTCCATCAAACAAGTCAATGGTTCCCACAAATTTTCCTCTCCTGTCTTAAGATTTTTCCTTATATCTATCCAAAGTCCCCAGTTATTTGGAGTAAAAAATTTTTAAACAAAGGTAAAAATGCATCGGTGGTAAAGGGTCGTTCGCTGAGCGTTAGAAACAGACCTCGAAACAGAGCCCCCTTTTCCTCGCTCCACTTCTCATACCTACGAACAAGGCAACGTTTGAAAAGTAAAATAGCGTGATTGAGCAGCAGGTTCACGCGTGCAAGGAGAATTTCTCCCACACGGTAGTAACAGCGAGAAGAGGGCGAGAGAGCCGATTCTTCTCACTTCCAGCGAGACAATGGTGTGTGTCCCATGAGCTCTAGTGATTCCTAATATTTTTTGTAATTTTTGTAGTAAAAATATCTAGAAAAAAATCAAGAATTCTTTCTGACGTGTCGACAATCTTTTGGCGATCATTTTGACCATGGAATTCAGTTTTTCTTCCTTGTACTCGCGACCGAAAAGCTCTCGTCAGTCAAATAGGCCATTTTTGTTGTACGCCCGTTCGGAACTTTTCCAATTATTTTTTCGACCTATTGAGCCTTTCCGGCCTGTTATAATTGCGATTTCCTCTTGTTACCTATTGTTTTTCCAGATTAATTAAACCCACAACGAGTACCGTTGTAATAGTTTAAGCGATTTATTTGAGTAAGTAAAGTAGCATCATTTTTCCTCTTCCTTTTTGTACACTTGTTACAAAGCCCTGTTGGTCGGCCATAAGCTGCCAAATCCACCAAACTTTTTGAAATTTGTTCAGATAATTTTCGAGTATCTCTTGCAAATAAGTTGATCATTAAAAAGTGTATTTTCATTTGCTAACAAAAAAATGTGAGAGACAGGTTGAATTAGGTAATTGAATTACAAATTTTGCCTTTTTTCGGACATCGAAATATTGTGTCTCATATTTTTCAATATTCTCCAATAACCCAGTTTTTCGAGTGCCATAGTTCGGCGGTGTATGATCATGCGGCGGTGGCGGGCGGCGGACCATGCGATCAAACATTGATCCGATTGAGTAATGAAATTTTGCATCGCTATCAAAGCGGTTAAATCTTATTTAAAGATTATTAAGATATTTTTTCCGGGAAAAATAGCGTTTCAGGACTACGAAAAATTTCCAAGTCCCGTGTTTCCACCCCTTTGTCCTTGAAATATTTTTCCCTTTTATTTTAAAAAAATTTTCAATATCGATTCCATTCGTACGTTTCTAGGGCTTTTACGTTCTCCCCCCTCCCCCAAACCTTGCCGATACAATCAGTACCTAATTGACCCTCTGGGGTGGCAATGTGAGCACACTCAAACATGGCCACGAGAGATGCTCAGCCGGCAGCATGCTCAACTGTGATGCATTGACCCTGCCAGTACACGACTAGAGGGCCGCCATCCGTACGATGATAACCGTTCACGGGGGCCCCCCAAAGCCATACACCGACCACACACGCATCGCAGAGAGGTCGTTTGGTCGTCGATTTATAAAAGTAGAGTCCGAACCACCCGGGATACGCCAGAATGACTTGAAATATCTTCCTATTTTCCTTGGTGTTCTCGCCGGGAATCAAACCCGGGCTTCGTGACTAGCAGCCCCGAGCCCCTATCCGACCGATCAACTGCTCTCCCTTCCACTTTTATTTTTAACTTTCTTTTTATGTTCATGTCAGAGTCAGTCCTCTATTAATTGATCATTATTTATATTGTCATTCCCTAGAGTGTAAACTTCATTTTTGTAATTGAAAAGGAGAATGAAAAAGTGTATTTTTACCAATTTTTTATTTCAAAATTGACTGACACCCAAATAATCGAATTTTTCGTTTGAGCCATTGGGTCTGAATAAATTGTTTTTATTATGATTCTCTTCCAATTTTCTTGTATTTCCTTCTATTGAAAATAATTTTTCTCTCTAATCTATTAGAGAAAATCTATTACGTTGTTTTGCCATCGCAGTTCTTTAAGGTTACGCAAGCACAAAAAGCGATGATTTGATGAGTGAGGGAACTTACTTAAAACTTTGTCCATTAGTCGTGATCGATTTGGGATCTACATTTCCTTTGTTTTGCTTCAATTTCAGTTTTAGAAACTTATTCGTATTACAAACATATCCAGAGGCACATTCTGTAACAGTTGATAAGGCAGGTGGTTGATTTTGTTTTTTTCGTTCTTTACATTTGTTGTCAATAAAAAAGGCGAGTGCCATTCCTAAGGGTGGGGGCGACTACGAAATCAGGTCGGTTAATGAAATTGAAAAAAACCCAAACGCTACAAAAATCAAGACGTTGTCAAATTATTCACACTTTGTCTCCGAGTTCTTCGTCTGGAATGAATATTTATAAGCGTTTCCAAGTTTTCAACTTCTGGTGAATCACCGTGTATATAAGAAATCAATTTATTGTGCATTAAGTATTTTGTGAATAGTAGTATACTCAAGTCTAGAACATGAGGAATTCCACGTCATTTTGTTCATCTATGGTTCCGATCATTTTTTCCCTGAAAATTTTATAAATAGTACTTAACGAAAGGAATATTCAAACCAATTTTTAGATTTTCATCTCACATCTTTCGAGAGTTACAATTTTTTATCTCTGGAAATCGTGCAAGTACTGAAAAATGTCACTGTTAGTCCAGGCAATAAAGCAAAAAAAAATTGGATATTCTTACAGACCTAATGCCCTTGATGAAAGCCTATGTGTTTTCGGCCACAGATTTTGGTTCGAAAAAAAATACGCAGAGCGTTCAAAGTCAGTGATGCGATGTTTTTAAGAGATAGCGACGAAACTATTAATCCGATAGAAAAAAGTCATAAGAATTCGTAGGTATTAAAAAGACGGATAATTCGGCTGGTCGTCCATTGAAATTGATTAATTTGTTCTCTTGCAAAGTAATGAAAGCCAGCTAAAATGATAATTTCAACAATATTTAATACAATCTCGAATCTACATCTTTGAAAGTCTCGGAATATATTTTTCTTGGAATGACAAAAAAGTGTGCGAATCTGGAGCTCAATCTTCCGTCCTAAAGCGGTGTCATGCAAAAATGCTTTATTGTCTGGACTATGTATCGATTTTTTACATTTCCGTTTGTACTCAAAAAACAAGAAAACATATCATAAATCAGTGTTTTCGACATTTTTTCGCATTTAAAGTAAATACTATGGCTTTTAAAGATCGTTGCCGTTATTACTTTTTCCTAAAATGGTATGACCAATTTTACGACTTTTGACACTGGCCTGATCGTCGGCTCATTTTTTCTTCTATTCATTTTCTAATATAGAATTTTTTTTGGCAGATAATCAGAGTTTTATATATTGGGCATTCCATACCAATTCGACCTGGGTCTGACTCTCAACCCCTCAAATCAGGTTCCCGATTTTTCCGATCTCTTTACTCTCACTCTATCAAGCAATTACAATTTTTTTCAGATTTTTCAAAATAAATTTGGACGCGTCATGAATTTTTGATTTTTTTTTCCGAACACCTCGATGGCCGTAATCGAAAAATCTGAAACAATTCTCAAAAAACAGTGTCAAATATAAAAAATGTTCGTATAAAATTCATAATGGCTGGGTTTTTGCTTCAATCCGTTTTTTAGCTTTTTGAGCAAAAAAAATGAAAAAAAAAGAAGCAGAGGTCAATTTACTGTAGACTGTTGCTCGAAATTTTGTATGCATAATACCAGATTTTTAAAAAAATTTCTCCGATCTTTCTAAAGTATATTTTGTAATTTTCGAATTTTTTTTTTTTAAATCATTTCTTGAAGCATCTTAAATCATTTCTTCCTTTAATATCATCGTAAAATCATGATTAATTGAAAGGGGTCATGAACAGTGATCGCTCTTAATTAAATAATTAAGAGCGGAAATAATTTTTAATTTAACAATCAATATCAATTTTAATCATCGATTCGCATGGTTTTATCTACGCATTATTCCAGAAACTACAATGAAATCATCGTAGAGAATCGTATTTCCATCACTGACAATCTGAGATGCGCCAATACATTTTTATATCACATGTGCCTTTAAAATGATTTTTGATTTGATAAAAAAAATAATATATCGAAAAAGACATAAAATAGAATGACGTGAAACGAGAGATATCAGAAAATGAAAAAAAAAAAATGGAAATACGCAAAGGATCAACTCGGGGACATTGGTTATGGAACACTCATTATGAATTTTCGAAAAAAATTAGCAAGCGCAGACGACAATGCAATACTAACGAAAGAAAAATAACATTTTGCGTTCACGGGGCCTTCCAAGTAATCTATCTTGTAATCTAAATTCTCGTCTCCACTATTGTCTCACGCAATGTAACGATAAAACTCAGGCGTTCGTCTTACGCAGTACTGACCACTCACAACATTAATCTATTGAGACAATGTACTAATAGCAATCAGCACAATATATAATATGGCGCCACTAGAATGTATTCTTAAAAATAAAAATAAAATATTTTGTCATCGACAAATTTAGCAGATCGGCGGTCGCAGCTACGTAGCACTTCAATAGTATAGTTTGGAGTATACCGAACCTCACCAGGCATCTTACACTTATTGTTAGTGCTATTCGCACCATTCCCAAATCTCTAATTAAGGTTTTTGTCAATCATGATAAAAAAAAAAAATTCGGAAATTATAAAATACACTTCAGAAAAATCGGAGAAATTTTTTTAAAAATCTGGTATTATGCATACAAAATTTCGAGCAACAGTCTACAGTAAATTGACCTCTGCTTCTTATTTTTTTCATTTTTTTTGCTTAAAAAGCTGAAAAACGCGTTGAAGCAAAAGCCCAGACATTATGAATTTCACACCAACATTTTTTATATCTGATACTGTATTTTTCAGTATTTTTTCAGATTTTTCGATTGGGGCCATTAAGGTGTGCAAAAAAAAAATTTTTAAATTCATGACGCGTTCAAATATATTTTGAAAGATCTGAAAAAAAATGTAATTGCTTGATAGAGTGAGAGTAATGATAGGGAAAATCGGGAACCAGATTTGAGGGGTCGAGGGTCAGACCCAGGGCGAATTGGTGTGGAATGCCCCATATATATCATAATTACATGATAAACTTAAATTTGTTGCAAAAAAAATTTCAATATAAGAAAAAAATAGAAGAAAAAATGGGCCCACGATCGGACTAGCGTCAAAAGTCGTGAAATCTGGCATACTATTTTGAAGAATTTTTTTGGATAAAATTCAAAATAGCAATCATCTTTAAGAGTAATAGTTTTTATTGCAGATGCAAAAAACGTTGAAAATGCTGATCTATTATGTTTCAGAACAAAAAGGAAAATAATCGATGCAGTGAATTTTTTCGATGTCACGTATTTCCAGAGAAACAGGCACTGGAACGTTTCCGAACCTCGCAAAATCCGAGTTTTATAAAAAAAATTGTAACTCTTGGAAGACGTGAGATAAAAGTCTAGAAATTGGTTCAAATATTCCTTTCGTTTGGTACTATATTATAAAGGATGCTCAAGAAAATTAAAAATAGTCGGGAGCACTGCTGAGCAAAATGGGTCCTGGATTCCTCCTCCGACGGTCTCCATATTTGTCACTGTTATGTAGTACTATCACATGTTGTATTATAGCTATTATATATGGTATATTTGTGGTGAATAAATCTCATATTTGCGTATATTGGGATGTGGTGGTGCTTAAGATTTGCAATTATTTCGAAATTAAGTGCAAGGAGGAATCCATTTCCATAAAAAATTTCAGTGTGAAGGGTAGTAATATAAATTCGAGTAAAAGAAGGGAGATATGTGTACAGCTTGTTATATTTCTTTTGCTTCAGAGCAACGGTTTTCTCTTGTTCAATAGTGCAGACCACGTAGCATCATTTATCGATTCCTTAATGTATTCTTGTTTGTATTGAACATGATGTTTAGCATTGATAGTGAATACTCGTCGCTGTTCTATCACCATTAACTGGACGAAGATTAGACTTAAACCCACGTTCCTGCCTAAAGCTCAAACTCCCCTTGAACCGGAGTCATTAATTTCACGTCTGCCATCCGCGTAATTACACTTTCCTGTAATTCCAACGAATTTGCACGAATCGTTGTATTTGCCAAGGATAAATAATCATGTATATTATACGAAAGAAGGAACTCGTGTACATTTGTCTATTTATTGATCCACCATCTTATTTCGTGTCTCTGTTGTGCTCATTGTTATTATATTGGGGTAGGCTACAATCTTTGCTTAAAAGCTGGCACTGGCTATGGAAATTACGCTCTCCAAATTTTGGCATAATCTCGTTACATATCATACAAGGAATCTGTGATTCGAGCGACAGTAAGAGTGTTACCTACCAAAATTTTGCTCTAGGTAACGCAAAAATGAAAGGAAAAGACAATTGTGTAAATTAATGACCCAGCAATGTGGTTCCTCAAATTCATTTATCAGCATCACGCCATTAGCATTTCTATTGATATTTCATTTCATACATCAAGTTATGTGTAAATAAAAAAAACATTCGGAAGACTCTGATCAGTACACAAAAAATATTCGACCATAAACAGTAGCGACAATAAACTTCAAATGATACATAAACCAAATTACTATCGCCGCGCAATTCAACGAATAGAGCTCAATTCAACTGAGTTTATTGACTTTCCTTCGCAAGGCTAATACATTTTTGTAACATCCTTATAGACGTTTGGCTGACGAAGATGACGAGCTCTCGGAAGTACAACCAGATGCTGTACCACCAGAAGTCCGAGAATGGCTTGCTTCAACATTTACAAGACAATTGGCAACTACAAGACGCAAAGCTGATGAAAAACCCAAATTTCGTTCCGTGGCGCATGCGATTAGAGCAGGAATATTTGTGGAAAGGATATCCAGAAGGGTTACCAACACTGCGTTGATGCAATTCCCACCAGATGTTGTCAAAGTTCTTAAGGTAAATCATATAATATCCCGAATAATATGAAATTGATTGGTAACACTTGACAAAACTGAAATGACTTCTGCAATATTTGTATTAAAATACATCAGGATTGGTGCAGTTCTTAAAATAAAAAAATAAAAAATCCTCAGGCAACATCCCAATGTCTTCCGTATACTAAAACTTATTCCATACTTTCTCGAAAAAATTGAATTCAAGAGTCACTACGGCACTTAAAATTCGACATTTTTCATTATACAATCATGGATTCATAGTTGTTCAGATCTTGATTTTTTTCAACAATGTAAAACTCATCCCGCTCAAAATGATATACAGAATAAAATAGTTAGATTTCAGTTCGTAAGATCAATTATTTGTCCTTATCTTCGGGTGCAGGAATAAGTTTTTGTGTTGGAAAATGTTTGTGGCAAAAATCTATGGAAATTTGTCACACGTTTTTATAGAGTTGTACCATGAAAAACGTTCTTGTTATACGCTGAAATCATTGTTATCATAACAGGTCTTCCTGAACAAAGATGGAAAGCATCATAATATCAAGATAACAGAAAAAATATCACAGTTGTGTGTTCTATGCAATCTGTCGATAATCTAGCGGAGCAGACGGTGTAAAAAATGAAAAAAGACAAGAAACTATACACTGTTGGACTAAACAAGTAAAACATTATCGTCAGATCGTTATCAACACAGGAAAAACTAAAAAAATTAATACACTATTGATTATGCGACCTCGAATCTAACCGTTTATTCGTTCGGAATGTTACTCATTATCTTTATTCTAGATATTGTTTTCTGGTTGAATATACACGAGATAAGAACTCCAATTTAAAAAAGTAAAATGAAATAAAAAATGCGAGGAATTGTCATACAAACAGATTTTTTCGTATTTATTTGGCTGGTCGCTCTCAAAAAAATTGAAGAACTACCTCGAGTGACGGAAGTTTTTGGAATTGTAATTGAATAAAGCGATGTGTGTCCTATCAATCTTCGAGATTTTGATTGTTGTCATTGTGGAGATTGGCCACTCATGTGGGTGAAGCTCATTTATTCTATGCACAGCTTCTGATGACTTATACCAATGACAGTATAGCCCGTCACTTGACAGATATGACTGAATGACTAAGGAAACTGTTAGGAGCGCATGCGGCAGTACACGCATGAGCTAGCGCATTAAAAAAATATGATTCCAGAAATTCTTTATAATTAAATCTCCGAACAATGTGGAATGAAATAATATTTCCCTAAAATTCTGAAACGAAACGCTCACCCACACATTCCATCCCGAATATCCCGAGTTTCCGACAATTTTCGTGCCCGATCACGACCCGACGAAGCGAATGCCGACGTTTTCGACCAACGACGAATAGTCCACCAGCCACCGCCTGTTTTTTAAGTGATTTATAACAGGCTGAATCTACGTGAGTAGGTTCGGTTCGACGAGACGCCCAAGTTTTCCTCTATCTGTCAAAATTCTCGATAGAATTAGCTAACGAAGTACGCAGGTATAAAACATGTTGATTCGGTGGGGTGTCAAAACTGTCTGACTAACAGAAAGTTTTCTATTTTAATGTTAAGATAATTGGATAATAAACTCGGAAAATGGATGGTTTGACTGGAGCGTCTTCCACTCCGAATATGTCCAAATAACGAGATCATGTAAATTATTAATAACCCGCTGATTTTTTATATGCAGCTTAGTAAATATTTGTGTAATGAAATGGCCACATAGTCCTACAAATTTGGTGATACGTTTTCCCAGTCCTACGCTGGGAAGTTGTTGGTTCCATGGTCACGTTTTTTTCATAAATAACAACCGAATTTTTTTTTTGTTTCTATCGGGAATAAAGTGTAGAACTCAATTTTACCATTGTCCTACACAAAAAGTGGTATGCATTTCCAGGAATAGATATATTGTGTTCATAATACTGTTAACATGTGCATTTCATAAAATTGAATTAATTTACCAGTTCTAAAGTTATGGAGAAAATTGCCATCGAATAGTATATGTTGAAAAAAATTAGAAAGATGCAACCAAGGCTGTCTCTGTAAAGCGTGCAATTATGGAAATTATTTCTAGAAAAATCTAAAAAAATTCTCTTTTGAAACTTTTATAATTGTATTTTTTAGTTTTATTTTGGCAGGTCATATACTACTACAGTTCATACAACTACAGTTATATTATTTCCAAAAAAGTATCGATTCTGATTACGAAAACATGTGTCCTAAATTACCAAAACTATAACTACGAAATGATGTTATGTCCAATATTATTGTAGGACTAGCGATGCATACCCATTTTTCGGTAGGACACTGTTTTTGATTTAGGCGAAGAATGCACTAACTTAACATTCGTTATCTTTGTCCTATGGTTATCAATGAAAAAAGTGATACCCTGGAATCAACAACTTCCATGCGTAGGACAGGGAAAACGCACCACTAAATTATATAAATTATGTAAAACTAAACTATGTGGCATGTGGCCATTTCATTATACAAATATTTACTAAGCTCTATAAAAAAAATCGGCTGGTTATTAATAATTTTTGTGACTTCGTAATTTGGACATATTTGGAGTGGAGGACGCTCCAGTCGAACCATCTTTTTTGTAGGACAATTGCTTTTCCGAGTTTATTATCCAATTATCTTAACATTTAAATAAAAAAACTTACTGTTAGTCAGAAAACTTCGATACCTCACCGAATCGACATGTTTTACACCTGCGCACTTTGTTAGCTACCTCTATCGACAAATTTAACAAAGGAAAACTTGGGCGTCTCGTCGAACTGAACCTACTAACGAAGATTTAGCCTGTTATTAATCACTAAAAAAAACAGGCAGTGACTGCTGGACTAAAACAACAACCGCGCGTCTTTTCCTTTTGGCGGAGGACACCTTGAGGATCGGTAACGGAAGGCTAATGCAACACAAAGCAAGCGTTACTGACCGTTGCCAACTGTCGAAAAACGGTAATAAAATTGGCGTACGTGACTTTGGGTTATTCTCTTGTTAATTTTTGTTCTTTTGTTCAGAGCAAAAATGATCTGAATATTTTATCCTCAACTTTTGAGCTTTACATTTAGAAAATGTTACCATTAATCTAGAAATTGTTCGAGTAATGCTTCAGATACCACCTGACGAATTGATTACAAAACAAATTACTTGCAGACACTTGACGACTGGTCCTTTGATGCATTCTCCTTGAACGACGCGGCGATGGGTGCTCCGGTCAAGTATCTGGGCTACGATCTCCTCAATCGTTATGGTATGATCCACAAGTTCAAGGTTCCACCAATCGTTCTCGAAAATTTTCTCTCGAGAGTCGAGGAGGGCTACTGTAGGCACAGAAATCCTTACCACAACAATCTTCATGCTGCTGACGTGGCACAAACGATGCATTGGGTTTTATGTCAGACAGGCTTGATGGTAAGTTTACCCTCGTAGACTTCATACCCGCTCATCAATCAACGTAACTGTCATTTATATCAACTCTTATGCCTTCCATCGATATAAAGTATGATTTATTTATTAAATTTTATATATCTATATTTTTGACACCTTTACGGAGTGTCATTGTACAGACCGTGAACTCGAGTTACAGCGAGATAGGCATTTGAGAAGTTTTGTCAGTTTCCTTTTCTACTATTTTCATTCAATCAGCAATAATTCATTATGAAGACATCAATAAGTGAAACCAATAGGACTCTTTCGATTCTTTAATTTCTGATTAATATGCAAAAATACTGACTCTAACCGATTAAGCTTTTTTTTTCGATACTTAGTTTGAACTAAAGTTTACAATATTGACTATCAGTTTTGAGATATTCTACACGTGGGCCTGCTTGCTCACAAAGTGCATAAGATATGTAACGTATTGTCCGAGTATCATTTCAAAAGAAAAATAACTCCGGAGATTTGTTCAAGATATCTTAAACGAACCCCCGGAGTTATTTTTCTGATGATTTTCTGAAAAAATTTTCCAGAAGTCTCCCTGGGACTGTTTCTTAGATTTTACGAAACTCTTTTCGAGGGTCTCGCTTCAAATGTTTTCGAAACTTCCAGGAACTTTTGTTCTAAGATTATTTATTCGATGTTTCCTCTTTGATATTATTTTCTTGAGTAACTGAATTCGTGTCTCTGAAGTTCATCAAGAAGAAGGAATTGAATGCATTTGCAGCTCGATAATGGTTTTTTTTTGGACATCGATGAAGAAAAAGTTTGGAACAGAACTCTGCAGTCACTTCAGCTTTAAGATTCGTATTTTATGTTTATAATTAACTTAGAAAATTGAATGCAAAAAAACGTCTAGATTTTCGGGAAATCTCCGAAAAAGTGGTGACAGGACTCCATAATTTTTTCCAAAAATCTCGAAAATCATCTCGAAAACATTTCGGAAAATCTTGCAAAACGCTTTGGAGCGACTCTCAGAAAATATATGGAAAAGTCTCGGGGAAATGACGAGGGGAAACTTTCACAAAACCTGTTACCGATACTCTCGCCGGAATGTCTTGCCAAAAATATTTATCGCACGGGGAAGAATTTGATTGATTGAATCGACCTCGAAATCAACCTGATAATGTGCGACGTACTGTTGCATTATATGCTATGGCAATCATTTCAGAACTGGCTGTCAGATCTCGAGATTTTTGCAACTCTCGTTGCTGCTATCATTCATGATTACGAGCACACAGGAACGACCAACAATTTCCACGTCATGTCTGGAAGCGACACTGCATTACTGTACAACGATCGTGCTGTATTGGAAAATCATCACATCTCTGCAAGCTTTCGGTATCTCAAATGAAAACAGATCGCGCCAAATGCGTTATTTTATTATCAAATAGTAACACAGAAATCCGAAACAGAAAAATTATTTTTATTTTCTCTCGTTGAGCAAATATTGTGAGATATTATTTGAACAGTGATAACAAATTTTCTGCTAGCATGGGAATGTTCCAAGTAATTAGCGTTCGGAAGCCCAGTGCAGCGACGCACTGCATTGGCTATCACTGATTGAGTCTCATCGTAAAGTATATGAGGCACTCCACGGCAAATCGACGACTTTCGAACCCGATCCCTTTTGATTTGGCAGAAACTTTTTTATCCTTTTCTACTCTACCGAAGGCGTTTTTCAGAATTTTTTCAAATTTTTTAACCCGACCCGAAAAAAGTTATAAATTTTAAAAAAATGGCGCCATTTTTTTTCAAAGGGACATAACTTTTTCGACAATTGACATATTGGAACGTTTTTTTTTCAAAATTTCTGTCTTCGACTATACTTTTTAGAAAAAAAGATCACAAGGTCATACAAAAACATCTTCAACGTTTTTTTTTGGGAACTAAAAAAAAAAACGAAAATTTTGGGATGATTGCCATTTTTTATTTTTTTTTATTTTCTTCATGAAAAACTTTGATATTTTCTACAAGTTCTCTGAAATATTCAGAGCGGGATTTTTTCGCTTTCTATTTTTTTTACCCATTCAATTTTTTTTTAACTCGGCTCATTTCTAATGATACCGCACTTCGAAAATTTTCTAGTATGTACTGAGAACCTTAAAAGTTTAGGAAAAATAATAATTATAACAATTGAAAGTGGTTATCATGTGCAAAATTTCATTTTTTTCCGAAAAGACAGAAAAAATTAAAGACAGCCCTGAATATTTTTTGTATTTTTTCGAAACTACATTAATGAACAAAGAAAACGGAAAAATATGTATGATTTGGCCAATTTTTGGTCAAACTATGAGCTTTTAAAAATGTAGAAATAGGTTAATCGGGATAAAATTCATTTGAATTTTTCTCTTCTACATTCTACGCTTTTTTTTTTACGTACCCAAATAAAACATAGGTTATTGAATAATTTTAACTACAGTAGCTATAAGTACATTGGAACCTTTTTTTTTTTACACGTTTAAATAATTTACATACTTTTGATTCAGTGCCATTTGAATAATATTTTACGACAAGATAATCATCTTTGCATACGAGATAACAGAGTGCAATTTTTGAGTGCCGGGGAACTTCAAAAAAACAGTTTATTCAATAACGTTATTCAAATTATTAAATAATATAATTTTTAATGGACATAAAGTTTTACTGTACTTATAGCTACTAAAGTGAAAATTATTTAATGAACTATGTTTTTTTTTTTTTTTGGGTACGTAAAAGAAAAAAGCGTAGAATGTGAAAGAGAAAAATTCAAATGAATTTTATCCCGATTAACCTATTTCTAAATTTTTATAAGCATATAGTTTGACCAAAAATTGGTCAAATCATACATATTATTCCATTTTCTTCGTTTCCTAATGTAGTTTTTGAAAAATACAAAAAATATTAAGGGCCGTCTTTAATTTGTTCTGATTTTTTCGGAAAAAAATTTTACCATGACTTCCACTTTCAATTGTTTTAATTATTAATTTCCTTCAACTTTCAAGGTGTTTGGTACATTCTAGTAAATTTTCAAAGTAGTGTCATTAAAAATAAGCTGAGTTGTATAGCTGAGAAAGAAAATTTGTTTTCTGAGAAAGAAGAATAAGCTGAGAAAAAAAATTTTAATGGGAAAAAAAATAGAAAGTGAAAAACTCCCACTCTGAAAATTTCAGATAACTTATAGAAAATGTCAAAGTTTCTTATGAAGAAAAGAAAAAAAATAAAAAATGGCAATCATCCCAAAATTTTTGTTTTTTTTTTATTCCCTAAAAAAACGTTGAAGATGCATTTGTATGACCTTGTGATCTTTTTTCTGAAAAGTACAGTCGATGGCAAAATTTTGAAAAAAAAACGTTCCAATACGCTTTCGGTAGAGTAGAAAAGGATAAAAAAGTTTCTGCCAAATCAAAAGGGGTCGGGTTCAAAAGTGGTCGATTTGGTATAGAGTGTCTCATCTATGGGAAAGCATCAAAGTGTATAAAAAGAACAAAGGCATACAGAGTGATGCCTCCACAAAAAAGCGATGATACGAAATGATCAACAGCTCAGCCCATACCACTATTCATGCAATTTATTGTTGAGAAATAGTACGATGAGTTCTCCAAAATAAGGAACGAAAAAAGCATACTTTGAAAATTTATACTTTTTAACTTTAAATTGCAAAAATATATTTAAAAAAGGATTTTAGCGAAAATTGAATTGCATTATCGGAAAGAATTAACGTCTGCATCGTAAATAATCCCGTTGGAAAGAGTACATAAGAAACGCGTCTTTCTGACGCAAGAGGTTTAAAGTAAAAAAAACTCGCTATGATCACCGAACCTTTCTTTCGATGCCTTGAACATTTCAGAGGGATCACTTTGTTGTTTATAGGATCTGCACCAAACAAGAAACATTCGCGGGAAATTTCAGACTCCTAGCCTCATTACTTTTTGAATAAAACTGTGATTCTTAGATTTCATTTTTTTCTACGCTCATATTCCTGATAGGATCTAATGATTTCTTTCCATATTGACCAACAAGACGCATGTAAGTTGATTTTTTCATGAACTTCGAAGTAATAATCGAAAGTTGAGATAAGTACATTTACTTCCACCGAATAATAGTTGCAAATGCCGAGGAACTAGGTCTAGACTTTACAAAAAGTAATTAAATAAATAAAAATTTAGAAGTCATAAATAGTGAAATACATTAAAACCAATTAATAAACCTCCTTATTATAAACAAACAAAAACTAAAACGAAAAAAATACCGGCTGTAGTGAGATGTAGGTACATTATGTAAAGTAAGGTAAAAATTTCATCAAGTACTCCAGCCGACTTTGTTTTCGCGAGAATTGAAATTGAATCTTTTGCGAAGATTAAATTATCAGTTAAAAAAGTCTAAAATAATTTAAAAAAAATAGATGTCGGGATTTTCGTCGGGAGATGTCTTTACTTCTTATTCAATGATTCGATTAGAGACATCTCGTGACGAAAATCCCGACATCTATTTTTTTATTATTTCAGACTTTTTAAAGTTTACTACTATTTTCTTAAGTGAAGGAGTTTTTCAGTCGAGAGACTTTATGTTTTTACAAAACATTTTTTATTTCACACTTTCTAAAGTTCATCATTTTTCAATTAATTATTATAAATATAATTAAATAATTTAAAAAATAATAATAAAAATAATAACACAATCAACCAATCTGTCACATCAACAACCAATCGGTCACAACCAACCGAGTGAAGTATGACGCAGATGTTGCGAGTGAATATAGTTATGGCGGCATCACCTATTGTTGTGTCGATATGGTTGAACGGTGATTTTTTGTTTTTCTAATTATTGTTAAAATATACAGGCAATCGTATCAAATGACTCTAAACCACGAGATGACTCTAAACCACGTCCACTGGTGATAGAACCTGTGTCTCAAACTTGGTCAAGTAATTTTTCGCCGTTTCAACAGACATTCTGCTTAAAAAATTCGTGAAAATCAGCTGATCGCGGTCAAACGCATAACTCTCGGCTTTTGCCCGAGTGGGCAGTCGGGAGTTATAAACACGATAATTCAAACATGACTGGTTTTGACTTTATTTGTTAATTTCATTCAAGATTGCTTTTTATAACCTTTTATAATGAGTTGCTTATTTGAGGCAATTATTGCGGGGAAATTTCTTTTACTGAAATAATTTGTTTTAATTTACCGCGGATTTTTTAAAGGATTTCATTTTGTTGTTGGGAGAGATTTTTATAGACGCGAATTGCAGGGTTTTGGTTTTTCACATGAGGTTTTTTGTGGGGAGGATTTTTCACAAAAGACTTTTACGGGGGGGGGGGGGGGGATTAAAAGGTCATTGCGTGGATGCATTTTCAATATTTTTTTAATCCATACGTTCACGAACTTTCAGAAACTTTCAGTTATTCATACTCAGTACTCACATACCTGTTTTGAATCCTCATCTTTAGAACAGTCTCGATCTTGAATATGACCTTATAATTAGAAGTCATGGACGAAAAATAATCATAGATTCAGTCAGCTTTTACTTCCGCGATTTTTACAACTTTTTTTAGCCTCACAAACATGACTATTGATTTATAAAAAAAATTCTCCCCAATGACTCTAACTAAAAATTGAATGTAAAAAAATATCAATCAACTTTCACATCCTTGATCTCACAGCTGCCACTGTAATGTAAAAAAGTCGATTGGCACATCAATGAAACACATAAATCAGAAGGGTGTTTCTAGTTGCAGCTAGTGTCACTTAATTTTTTTTTTAATGTTGCACTATATGGGAAAATTTGAAAAATATTGAAAATGAAGACTTTTTTTTCCTTTCCTCAATTTTTTCTTCATGTTGCACCAAATGAGAAAATTTAAAGAAAATTGAAAAAAAAAGAAACTTGAATAAATGCATCTTGTTAATCAGTAGGGAAAAAAAATTGATTGGACCCCATTATGAATATGAGTGTAGAAAAGAAAATGAAAACTAAGAATCATGGTGTTTTTTATCACTCGATAATGACCGAGGCTAGGATTCTGGAATATCCAATGAATGTACTTTGTTCGGTGCAGGTACTATAGACCAAGGTCATCTGGAATCTCGTAAGGGGTTTTAGTATGCTAATTTAGCTATGCCCTTTGTTTGAATGGTACGATTGAAATGCTATACCCTGAATATCACAGACGAAAATGAAAACAATCTTTCTCTTGAAAATTGTGTAGTGAGTACCTTGGGGTGAATAATAGAAAACCATATTTGTTCTCGTAGCTCCAATGGAAAAGTTGGTACACTTGAAACAAGTAATTACTCCGAAGTTTGGGTGCTTAAAAGACTTCGATAGTGCTCAAGCGATTTTCCTGTATTATTTCTAAAATTTGTTGGAAACCTTTGTTTTTTTTTTTTAGATTCGACTTTGTTCAGTGATTTTTTGAGAAGGTTACTATTTTTACTTTTTGTAAGAACTGAGGGCTTGCTTTTCTGCGCGATCTTTGTGGAAAGTCACTATATTTAGGTGAGGTTCATACTTTGTAGTTTATGAAAATATTTTTGGCTTTGGTATTTTTTTGTTCCTTCATTGAACCAAGATCATCTTCTGAGATACGATTATCAATAATTGCTTCAGTTGTGCGGTTTTGTGAACAGCATTCTACATAAACGCTTTAAATCACTAAGTGGTATGTGGAATTGAGTTTATGGGTATGAAAATGTACATTCGTATGAATAATACAGGGAAACCGATAAAAAATTCATCAGCGAACTTGAGAAATAACTTTCATAGCTAAACATTCATTTAACTCATGGTTCATATATGTGATAATACCGAAAAATAATCAATATACTGTTTGCAGCAGCGTGAAAAATTCCTTTGGAACAACCAAACTTACATTAGACAGGATTGGATTTCATTAAACATCAATGTTTTCTTCTTCGAGCGCAAAAAAAATTAATGTCAAGATAGCCAACAAAAAAAAAAGACAGGAACTCTGCTTGAGCACTATCTGAAAATTGTTTCAAACCACCTCAGTTTTGGACAAATTATTATTTTTTTTAAGGGTAACAACACTTTCAAGTGAAATTATCATCAAAATGTCGATTTTTTCAAAACTTAGTGTATTTGCGTTCGGTATCCACCATTTTCCGAGCTGTCTTATACAAATTGTTCATGTCTGATTTATCTATGTTTTGTTCATGTCTTTAGGATCCTGAGAGAAGATGAATGCAATATCTTACAAAATCTCTCCAAGGAAGAATTCCGTGAATTCAGATCATTGGTTATCGACATGGTTCTTGCAACGGACATGAGTTTCCATTTTCAACAATTGAAGAACATGAAGAATCTTTTAAGCCTGGCTGAGCCGAGCGTTGACAAAAGCAAGGCGGTCAGCCTTGTTCTTCACTGTTGTGATATATCACATCCAGCTAAAAAATGGAATCTTCATCATCGGTACAAATGCAGATTTATTCAATTAATAATAACCATCGGAATAGCTAAGAACAAGGAATCTTAGTTCAGATCACACAACTTTTTTTTATCAAATCGCAAGAGCCTTCCATATCTCATTTTATCATCATCGAATATTCTGCAATTTCAGATGCACCCTTTCAGCCCTTCTATTTTTTCTTTTCAGATGGACGATGCAACTGCTCGAAGAGTTCTTCAGGCAAGGTGACAAAGAACAAGCTCTTGGACTGCCGTTCTCACCACTTTGCGATCGAAACAACACTCTCGTTGCAGAGTCACAAATTGGATTCATCGAGTTCATTGTAGAACCGAGTATGCAAGTGTGCAGTGATATGCTGGAAACGGTTTTAGGACCTTTGAACAATTCAAAAGACCGAGATTCTGAAGATCCCACGAATGGTAATTATCCAACCAAAAAATTAATGACCCGGATTTTTCATCTAAACTGAATGCTTTTTAACCATCAATCACATTGAATTAATTCTAAATTGTTGACGTTGGATTGACATTGATATGTATCAATTAAACGAATTTAATCTCCAAAAAAAACACCATAGAAAGAGACCCCGTTTCCGGCTCGATGATTTTTTTTCGTATTCTTCCAGATTTATATTTCCTATTATTTATGCTTTCTACGTATTCTGATCCTCATCTCTTTCTAAAGAACATCTTCTATACGGCTTAGGCAGGCATATTCTTGGCTATGATGCAATAAGCCACCAGTACACAACTAATTGTAACAGCCCACAATCCCTCCTACTAGAACCGTCCATGGAAGATACTCGCAGTCAGCACCGATTGCTCGAGCATCATCAAGTTGAGATTTTGCATATGATTTCATAAAGCTGCATTCCACAAAACTTTAAAAAAATCCTTACTCTGGATTCATGTTTGGTTGAGATCGGAACACCTGATGTGCAAACTCAAACCTTCAGCCATTACATCAACCACTGTCGTCCTCCTAATATGGCAAGCTTAATGCGAAAATAAAAATAATTTAGTAGCTCGATGCGATAGAAGTCATTTCTGCTGTATCGTTTTGAAGAACTGTCGTAACAATTCTAGGATGAGCTGCAATAATAGGTTGAGAAATCGTATCCATTAATTTGTAATAATAACTTTAAACTAATAATTAATAATATAACAACGGATCGATATTATTCAGGAGAAAAAATCTCTTCAGGGCAGGCGTTCTGTATAATTGCGATTGAACTTCAATCAATCGATGAATAGCACTGCATGTCTGTTCCCCAAGATACACCATGCAAATGTTTGAAGTATTCCACGCCGGAATATTAAATTTAAGCGATTGTTAAGTTCAGATACTCGTTCTTGATTTCCTTCAATTAGACCTTTACGGAAAAATTATGATCGAATTTTTTAATTAGGCATGCCATTGTATTCTTTTTAAATGGGTAGATTTTTCTATAAAATAGTGTTTACTTCAATATCGAAGTTATCCCTTGAAAAAAATATTGCACAAAATACTTGGTTTGTTCGTGAACATGGGTGATAGAATCCTTACGAAAATGAAACAAAAGCTCACCTGGTATTTCCTCCAGAATTTTTTTTTGCATTGAATTTTTTTAACTTTTTATGCTGACCCGTGTTGTGTAGAACCACTGTACTTCAAATTCTTTGAAAGATTTTTGTTTAACGAGGTTCAATGTGTTTTACTGTGAACGCTTTTGAAGTTTTTATTTACTCGATCACTTTTCATGAAGTTCTGGCTTTATTTTTGGTCACCCGGAACTACCATTTGGGAGGATTGCTACTTCATTCTTTTTTTTTCATCTGGCAATTCAAGAGTCATTGGTCTTGAACTAATAATAATTCCAAGAAATTTTCAAGTTGTACTCGATGTTAAATCAGTGTTTTACAAATTTATCGAAAAGCCCAAAGAAATACATATTTCGAGTATCACTTTTTTATTGCTTCAAACATGAAGCAGAACTAGAAACTACATATGAAATATGGTCTGGATAAACAACCGATGATAATTTCCTCGATCGCAAACAGTTAATGATTTTCAATGTCCACGTATATTTCTCCATGGTTTTCGATGTCTAGGTATATTTCGCTATGGTCTTTGATGTCGAAGTAAATTTCTCCATAGTTTATGATGTCGAAGTATATTTCGATGTACGAAGTTTCGATACATCGATACATGGAAGTTTTCGATGTTGAGGTATATTTCTTCATGGTTTTCAATGTCTGGGTATATTTCATCATAGTTTTCGATATCCAGATCGATGACTCCATGGTTTTCAATGACATGGGAGATTTTGAGGTCACGGATGACCATGAAAAAATATCACGGGACATCGATAACCATGAAGCCGTTGACCTAGACACCAAATGCCATAAAAACGTCCCCCTTGACATCAAAAATCTATGACAGCATTCATGTGAACATCAAAACCATTGACACGTTGATCTCGACCCCATAAACTATGAAGGCGTCGACCTAGACACCGAAAACCATGACACTGTCGATCGAGATGCCAAAGACCATGGAGGCGATCGCTTGGACACCATAGACCATTATGGTATTGACATAGACAACATGTTTTGTAATAAATCAGTCAAACCATGAGCCATCAACCCAATATACATTATTCTCCCTATTTTATTTCTCAATATATTATTCTCTATTTCAGATGGTTCAAGATCACCAATTGGTAAGGGTGATAGTATCGATAGTAATGATGATGATTTGTTTTGAGATATGATGATTATGATGATGATTTGATACTTGAAAACGACCTTATTTAAAATATTATCATGAAGGTCTGAATACAATTGCAACGTTTGATAAATATACTATTATTAACGGTAATAATAAACATGGTAATTATTACATCGATTATGATAATGATGGAAATAATGTAAAAATCGGTAATCAGGAGTAAAAATATCATCGTTTTCCGAACGATTTAATACCTATAAAAGATTCAACCTTTATTTAGCAATCAAAGATTATTAAAAAATAGACTGCTACTCATATTTACTGATTTGCCTTCATTTCATTATTTCATTGAATTTCCTTCTATTTCATTGAACCATTTCAACTTTAGAACGAACACAATTTGGATTGGGGCTGATTGGAAATCATCTTGATAATTGCTGTACATATCTAATAATATCTTGATATTATTAATCAATTACAAAAAAGATACTCTACAAAGAATTCAATACGAAAAAAATTTAATACTATATCAATAGCAGTCGATTAATCTTTATTCATGAAAAATAATGATACCTACAATATAGAACAATGGGAAAATGGAAAATAGTTCGAACACCGGAAGAGGAAACAGAACTCAAACGTATTAGTATTTCAAAAGTACTTCAAATTATCGTTTTGTTCGGACTCTAGAAATATACCCTGAAGTGGTATTTATTCAAGACGTAATGATACCATATCAGCGCAACTTTCAATTAGAAGAAGGATTAACAGAATTCAAATCACCGAAACATTGAATTGCAACTAACAAGGAAACCTTCCCACATGTACCCTCCGATTTCGTTCTGCTTGGAGTGTGTTATTCTACATTGAAATCTGAGAGATACTTTTTTTTATTTGCGGAAACTCATATTTAAGGGGTGAAAAACACCCCTAAAGTTGAGGTCTCCTAGGAGAGGTTATTCAGTTCCGTATATATGCAGACAAGGAGGCCAAACCAAACCAATTGCATTCAATGCTTCATCAAAAGTAATCA
Source organism: Campoplex nolae (assembly GCA_037893425.1). NCBI lineage: Eukaryota > Metazoa > Arthropoda > Insecta > Hymenoptera > Ichneumonidae > Campoplex > Campoplex nolae. The sequence continues at coordinate 75,986 of JBBLXU010002262.1, forward strand.
CTACTCGATTTTTCTCAGCCCTGAAGGGGTAAATAAGCCAAAGGTATAGGGGTTGGAAACTGAAAAAACTTGGTGACAAATAGAATATGCTTGATATGGAAGTAAAAAATTTGCATAATTAACAGTTTCAAAAGTTAAGGGATACATGTGTTTGCATTTTTCGAAAAAATGCATCCTTAATTTCCCGTATTGCCCATTACGGTTTTTCCTCCCATATCAGATCGTCCTTAGACCTAACTGACCTAATAACTTTTCTACTTCCAGCTTTTTTTTTTCATTTCACATCACTTCCCTCCTTGCCCTTTTGTTGTCCAAAATGTTTCATTTCAAAAAATTTCAAAAAATTTTCAATCCTTTTTTCTCTCCTTTTTTTTAGCTCGTGAATTTCGAACACTGCAGAGTGTGCCACAAAGGGGCTGGAGGAGAACGTTTAACACTTGTTTTCTTTTAAGTTTCTTCGTTTTCTCAATAAGTGTTTGTTTTGTTTTTTCAAATATAAAAAAAATAAAAATCGATATCCTACATTTTACCTAAAATCTACAGAGAGGTAATTGTCTTCTCCTTTACGCGTTAAATAGTAGTTTATTTGACATCTGAGGATTCTTTTTTCTTTATTTTCTATCAGAGTGAGGAGCTGTAGTGTCAATTACGCTAAAAATTTTTACACTGGTGATCCCTTAAGCATGGTCTCCGTAACAAGAACCTTGTTCAATTCTACAATGTAGAGTTAATATTTCGCAGTATGATTCCTTGATGTCCTGTCAAAGTTTCATGTCCTTGTCAACGTGCTGAACGGAATTCATAAAAGTACATTCTGAACTGCGAAACCTCTCATGTCAATGATTTTTAATGTGTATAATTAGCATAACACTTTCAAAACCGGAACTTCTGGTTCGGAACTGGTTTCGATAGCGAACCATTTTCAATTTGGGAAGAGTCAAATTAATATATTACATTTAACCATACAGATCTTACCTTTTATGTGCTTATACTAGCTTAGGAACAGAGGATGAATGACCTTGTATTCACAAGCATTCTGATGTCAGCTGTCATCGTGTCCGATATGATCGGCGAGGTTTCGAAATATCGGTGGAACGGTTTTCCATAACCGACCAATTTTTCCATAAAGCCACATAAAAACCTTCCAACTGCAGCATTTTTTATTTTGTTTTCAACCCGTAATGAAACAGTCTGGAAACGGGGCTATTACATGGTTTATTTTTTGGATAAGGTGTGAATGAGGTACAATTTCCATTGGTCTATCAATAATAATTTTTAAATATTCAAACTAGGATCACTCGATGAGCGGAGGTGCAAAATTCAAAAACCCTGGGTTCAGTGCCTTGCCGAGAACAAAAAGTTCTGGAAAGAACAGGCAGTCAGAGGTAAATTATCGTTTCCATCTAGATCATAAAAAATGAGGTTGGAGTTTATTTCGATTGTTTTCTAAAACTAGATTTTTGTATATCTTTATTCTTTAGATGCCGATGCAAAGGTGCAAAAGGAGCAAGGACAAAAATCCGAAGATCGACAAGATGTACAAGCTCCAAAAACGGACTCAGAGGAATGAACCGAATGCCACAGAAACAAGAGAGCGAAACTAATGAAATGCTACCGAAGTCCAACTACGATTCGCATAATTTAAGAAATATTCACTTTCCTTCGAATTCCAACGTTCGGTGCATCTATTCGCATGAATCAACGTAGCCCACGAGTAAACAACTGAATCACATTTCTAAATAAAAAATTCAATTCCTTCCGATACACTGACAAGCGTCTATTCCGAGTCGAAATTATAATTATTCTCAGAAACTGTCGTAGAAAAAAAGAAAAAAATTGAGTCTAAAACGCAAAGAAAGTTTTTCGTTAATAACCATAATATAGGTGTTTAAATTGGCGCATGTAATTCACAAATTGATATTGATAGATCTGGCATCTTAGCTCGAAAAATATCATGTATACCAGGAAAGAAACATCATTAGCATTTAGTGAAAAAATTGTTATAATTATTGTTTTTTTTTTCTAATACATGATAATATCATTGATAGGAGAGCATATTTTGTGGCTATCAGAATTTAAAATTATACAAATATAGTAAAAGAGATTTATATGAACTGGCGTTATGCTAAGGAAAGTTTGGACCACGACGTAACAAGAAAAGAAGATAAAAATCACGACGTGAGGAGAAATAAAAACAAAATAGATGTAATTGTGGGAAAGGCAAGTTTAGGTGACTGCAAATAATGTAATTATACGTAACCTTCTAAACTCCGAGGTAAAACATATCTGTCCTACTTTACCGTTACTTCCACATTTTTCTGATAAATCGTCTTGTGTTTTTGATTTAACTTCGTTTTTTATTTCCAGGATGTTTTTAAATGCTTCGCAAAAAGCTTTCTTTTTTTTATTAAACTTTTTTGTCAATTTCTAATTTCCATTTTTTTCGATGGTGACTTACTACTTCGTCTTTTTTCAATTAATCCAACATTGTATTTTTTTTATGCAAAATGCTACGGCAAAATGTTGAAAAAGCGGTACAGATTTTTTTTGTCTTTTTTTAATGCATACAAATGTAGTATGACGCAAAATAATACATCAAATCAGTGAGCTCGATGCTTCTGCAATTAATCTATGACCTTACACATTGGTAGTCTCCTTTTGCCCTTAACACCAAATTGGAGGAAAAGAAAATGGAATCAAATCAATTTAAGAAAAATAGATCATTATTAAAAAATATTTGACGGAAATAATGAAGCAATGAATGTGAGAAATGAGTGTAGATATTTTGAAAAATGAAAAAGAAAGGATACTAATTTACACTTGTGGATACCGCAAGACAAGGATTTGTTATCAACAATATCGCAAAATATAAAATTAGTAAACTAATGGATCTATGGGTACAATTTTGGAATGAGCTGTGGTAGAACCACGTGTACCTAAAATGCCAGATAGCACTAAATATACAGCCGTCTTGAAGACAATTTAGCATTCGATGTGACTTTTCTACGTTTTACCTCCGAGTCTGTGATGTTTAGGGAAGCAAATGGTGTGGCTCACCAACTATACGTCTAATATTGACGTACTTCTATTTATGTTCGCCTTAAAAATTACCACTCAAGCGTTTGAAAGAAAATTCTTATCACATACAAAAAATTGTTCTGAATATATCGAACTTTTTCAAACATTTCTATTCTAGATCTAAATCATGACTTTCTTCCTAATGCAAATAATCCTGCCGCAAAAATATTGTGGAAAATCGAGTCACTCACGTTTTTTCTGGTTTGGTGTTGGACCGAAGTCACTTGAAACATGATAACGACCATTTTTAACATGATGTTTATGAAATGAAAATGTTGCGATGATCAGAGAAATGAAATGTCCAATGTCAGATCTAGAGAGAAATCACTGGAGGAAAATATCTATATACTGAGGTGTGTTATTTTAGAACAACATTTTATTTTTTTAATCGTCAACTCATCATCTTTAGTTTATCCCTCAAAACAAATCTTCGGGTACGGAGAAACTTGATGAAAAATCTTGAAAGACCTTATTGACATTGAATTGTTCAATTTAATCACCAACGAGTAGGCTTCTTTTTCCATCGTTATGGATTTTTTCGCGTCTGATTTTATTTTGTTCTTTTTTCCTAAATTGGTTTTTGAAGAAAGTTGAAACTTCGATATAAGTGTATTGACTGAAGTCTGTAGTCAACTGTTCCCACATAACTAATGTTCGTCTCTAATTTTAAATAAAAATATGTGTCTGAAATGATGGATCTGAAAAATCCGAACACACTTAAGCTTTAACTACGCTGACCAAAAGTAGCTTTTTTACTGGCCTATCATGCGACCAGTTTTGTCACTGAAGTTTTAATTCAAGTTATCAGTGCTTCAATCATGATGTCCGTTAAATTATATGTTAGAAGCCTTTCCAAGTTTAAATACTCCAAATATAGGCCGGGAAACAAAGCTGCAAAATCATCAGATTTTGATAAAAGCACTAACAGGTAACCGCGAGTACCATCACACGCGGAAAGGTCCCTTGATGATAATTGCATAGTTTGGACACGAGATTCTGAGTAACTTCGACCACTTTCGCGCGCTTAGCCGTCTTTGCTCATGTTCGCACCTAATTTTCACCTATTTTTCAACATTTGGACGAAAAACGGAGATTGACGTTTCGTAGTTAAACACTTCTACTTTAAAAATCGGTTCGATAAATTGTACTTGGACGACTTCTAGAGCATCCAGCCTTGCTGAGAAAAATGGCCCTCTTTTGACTTCTGAGTGCGATAACTAAAAAACTATTTATCCGACAGCACCTGGATTTTTCACACAGAAAGTGTCTATCAATACTTAAAATCGTGCAAAAAAAAAGAAGATCCAACTTCAAAAATAGCGACGATAAATTTTTTTTTGAAAAAACGCTATTTTCAATGTTTTTTTCAATTTTTTCCGTTAATTATTAACCGATCGGGCCGTATCAGGGCTCATTCTTTTTGCATTTTTATTCTCTACATTTTGTCTTGTAGTTGCTTTTCCATAGTACCATTGATTTTCGTTTTATGAGCAAAAAAGTGAAAAAAGTGCGTTTTTTTCACTTATTTGTTAATAACAAACAAGATAATCGGAATCTTGTGTCCAAAACTATGCAGTTAAGGGATCATCACATGTGACCCTGCGAAAAATCACTGATTTTCGCGGTTTTTCTTTCGTGGTTAGGATAAACTAACCGGTCTGGTTTTTTTTTTACAAATCACGGCAGTGATGAAGAATACAAAATGATTTTTTGTAAGTTGATTCATTTATTGTTTAATATTGTAAAAAATTATTGAAATCTGGTTGAAAAAAAGTCCTGTATGCCGTCCAAGATTGTGGCCTTAATCCTGATTTGAAACGAAAATTTTAAAAAGATTATTAATCTGTAGGAAAGACGCTATTGGGCTAAGGAGGCTTTTTCCATTTTTTTGAAAATTGAGAAAATGGGGGCGGTTTGAACAAAACGTATCGAATTCAGTTTTTTTTTCGACAGTTTTTCGTAAAAAAAAAGAGAATATAAAAAATAAAAATAAAAATCTTCCATACCGCGATAGAAAATGACGTGAAAAATGTTCTGTTAATATTTGAAATGGATAGCTTGAAAACTCTTCTTTTGAGAGTGGACAACGTTTTGAAAAACACCATTCCCAGAAAAACGCGGTCAAAGTTTGGAGTGAGATATTTTCAAATAAATCGTTTACTTACAATATTCTTTCTGATTCCTCAATGAATTAATTTTCTGCAGAAATTTCGTTTCGACGAGAACTAAATTACCGCAGAAACGTACATGCGCAGGTAGGACCAAGACAAAAGAAATAACGGTTGAACGGGGAGATGGATGTAGCAGATGTCACGTTCCGTTCCCTTTTTCTAAGAAATGCTGTAGTGATCGAAGTAATTCGAATTTTGATTAAAAAAATTGACGGAATGTTTATAACAGTGTATACTATCCGATAATGCAGAAAAAATGTGATGTGATGATCCCTTAACATCAGGGGACTTTTCCGCGAGTGATGGCACTCGCGGTTACCTGTTAGTACTTTTGTCAAAATCAAACCCCTTATTTCCTGGCCTAATAACTAACTTTCAATTGAAAATTATCAATGTTTGAATCTAGTACATTATACTTTTTAATAATTAATTTTCATGCTATCTTCTTTAGCTCCCAACTGTTTGCACGGGCATGAAAATAAGAATTATGTGTTTCACCACAAACAGCTGATTTTGAAGATTTTTTACAGTCGAATGTTTGGTAAAATTGGACAAATTTTTAACAAAATTTCGTGCACAATTCTTTTACCGATCAACCATGTATATTTTGGTCTATAATTTAATGTAATCATGTGTACATTATATAGAATATGAACAAACTAAAAGAAACCATTGCATCATATTCTTTCACCGATAAATTAATGAAACGATATCGCCATATTAAATTCACAAATTCACTCGCATCATTGTCAATACACTTCACATCCTTGGTGGTTGTTCGCAACTCTGACACATGCCTGTATATACGCTTTTATGGGTTGTTTGTTGTCCCTTATATTGTTTAATCGAAGTTTAAAAACTTCGTGCTCATTCCATGCCAGTATTTGCAAACTTGAGAACGTATTCTAACTTCGTATATTATACTGATTGGAAAATCTAATAAAGATAGCAACGTAAATATAAATATAAACTACAACTTAGAGAAATGTCATTGTAATTTATTAATGAATAACAAAATTTGAAAAACTATTTGACCTAGATCTTACATGCAGAAATGCTACATAAAAGTGACTGCGAAAACTGTAGCCTACAAAATAAAGAAAACGAAAATTATACCAAGATGTTTGGAGAATTAGTTTTGAATAACAAAATAATCGCATCCAAAAAAGTAAGAAACTTGAAAAATAGATTGAAAACGTCTATTCAACTGGAGAATGCACAAAATGAAATAAAAACATTATTCGAAAAAAAATAAAAATTAAAAAATCTGGTTGAAAACGATCAACTGCAAACTTGTACATTTGAAAAATAGAGTAAATGAAACAAACATAATCAATACAAAATACAAAATACAACAAAAACATAAGACCGGTGAATGAAAAATCTTGATGAAAATACTTTACTTCGTACATGAAATTGATTTTTCTTTAATACCACATAGTATAGATTGATTGAAAAAAATACATCGCCAAAGATCACATGCAAATTCAAGGACGATCGAGAGACTCCTGCTAAACCGTGCACAAAAGATGGAGAAGATGTCCCCCGACTTTCCCTTAAATCATTTACAGTGTACTTTTTTAACTCCCGACTGCCCATAGGAAAAAAAGACGGGAGTTAGGCATTTCACTGCGATCAGTGGGTGGGGGGATATTCCTTTGTTGCCAGTTTTCTCGGAAACGGTGACAATTATCTTGACAAATTTTTTACATCACTTTCTATATGTGCCGGACAGTGTTCTTATTTGTAGTATGTCAAGATTCATCACGAACTGTTTTGTTTATTTAACTTTAACGTTATACATCGTTTGAATATATCGCAATATGACCATATATGGCAGTCTTCGATCATCGACTAATTCATACTGTTGTGCGCTGCTAATTTCAGTCAGAACTGGCGCGCGTCTTTCTACGCAGTTCGTAGTTCGTATTTTCGTATACATATATTTTTTTTTTTATATCATTTTCATCTAATGTGACAAAAAATATGTACTGGTGTGTATTTATACCATGTACTACTAGCAGCACTGGCAGTGAATATCGGAGAACTGGAAGTGAATATAAAAAAAAATAATGCAAACATTTTGCAATAAAAAATAATAGCCATTAACTTTGAAAAGTGTGATATAAAAAAATGTTTTAAAAAACATAAAATAACTCCCGACTGATAAAATCGTATAGCTTGATGAAAATTATTTTAAAAAAAAAATGAGAAATCACCTCACTTCGAAATGTCATATTAAAAAAAAAATCTTGGAAAAAAAAACAAGAAAATAATCATAAAAAATAACTCCCTCAGAATTTCGTTTTTCTGATCTGAAAATGTTTATCAATGAATAATTGAACGATAATTATGGCAACTGATATGGAATTGAGGGGATGTTGGGAGGCGTTTGCTGCATTTCTTGTGCATACTCTAGGAAACGCCTCCCAACATCCCCTCAATTCCATATCAGTTGCCATAATTATCGTTCAATTATTCATTGATAAAACGAAATCCTGAGGGAGTTATTTTTTTATGATTATTTTCTTGTTTTTTTTTCCAAGTTTTTTTTTTTTTTTTTTTCAATATGACATTTCGAAGTGAGGTGATTTTTCATTTTTTTTTAAACAATTTTCATCAAGCTATACGATTTTATCAGTCGGGAGTTATTTTATGTTTTTTATTGTGACTCCGTATTAGCTGCTATACATGGAGCATTCCATGCAAAATTTACCTATAAAATGAGTTTGCATCTGAGATTTCATTAAAATTAGAATATATTTCAGTGCTCGTTCGACAACACTTCTGTAATTTTTTTTTTTTTGAATTTTTTCGTTTCATAAATGTGACGATTTTTTTTCTTCGATTGCCTAAAAGATTTATAAAAATTGATCGATCGGATTGCTTTTTAAATCTTACGTTTTTAAGCGTAATTTGTTGAAAAACAGAAAAAAATTCTTCCCAAGTTTTTAAGGATATTTGGGTTTTTCGATTTTTTCCCCAAATTCTCAAAAAAACTTAACTTGATCTCGAAACTTCGAAGCAGTTTCCACCAATAATGTTTTCACCACTAATTTCGATGAATATTATCAATTTCCCAAAAATAATCATTTATATTTCAAGAAATGTCAATTGCTTGAATAACTTTCAATTGGTTCAAAGATATTTTTAATTACTACGAAAATTGATAAGCAATGAAAATGCAGTGCCAAATGACGATACAATTTCCATTCGATGCAACAAACAATATAAATTGATGATAAAATTTCCAATTAATTGGCAATTTATTGCCAAAATGGGCGATAAAATTTTATCCCGGATTGAAATTTTATTGTAAGTTGTTAAAATAAAATTCCTCAAATAAAATAGCTCCACACACTGAAGTATAGTACGACGGCTAGGGAGAGAGAAAGAGAGAGAGAGAAAGAAAGACGACGACGATGACGGCAACCTGGAAGTCGATGATGACCTGGACGACGATGACGACCTGTACGACGGTGACGACCTGGACAACGACGACGACATGGACGACGATGATGACCTGGACGACGACGACGACGACGACGACGACGACGACGACGACGACGACGACGACGACCTGGAAGACGACAACGACCTGAATGGTGACGACGCCAATGACTGGAAGAAAACGACCTGAATGATGACGATGACTTGGACGACGACGATGACCTGTGACCTGGACAAGTGCAAATTTCCGCACATCACAATAATCAGCCACAAAACCACGATCTATTATATGAGCTCACAATAAATATGAGATGACAATAAATTTTCGATTCAGGATCAAATTTTATCTCCAATTGGCAATAAATTTTCCATAAATTTGAAATTTCATATCCAATTGATAATATTGGCTCGATCAATTAGAAATTTATTCGCCGTTTGTTGGTAATGATTCGGCTAATTGTTGATGCAGTCCGGAATATTTTCTGAATCTCTATCAATTCATAATACCAGATTTTTCAATTTTTATTTTTGATCAATTGAATAATGAAAATTTGTGGATTTTTTTTGCCGATCTCTGCTTCGAAGTCTCGTCCCATCGAGAGCCATACTCACTATTTTCTTCCGATTTTTTAAATTTCGGGAAAATTTTTTCCTCCAAAAGAACCAGCGTAAAAGTATTTCAACGAGAGTGATCAAACAACAAATAATTCCAGTAGTAAAATTTTTCTCTGGAAAAAAGCAAGAAAAACATTAAAACGTATAATTTCTTACCGGCCAGATTTTTATTATGAATATTTATTCGCGGACAAGTCTACCGTTACCATATGATGTACATGACACTCCTAAAGCTGTACGAATGGGCTGCATAGCCTAGCAATTTACCGAGTATAAAAATAAGTATTCTATAAATATTCATAATGGAAATAAAAACAAAAATATTCTGCGATCTCAATATTCCGAACAAAGATTAAAAAAATCACATTTAAGCAATTTTTAACGTTTAATTCAGGGACAGAACACAAGTTGTGTTGATGATATCCGATAAGAAATTATACATTTGAAATTTTTTTTTGGATTTTTTGAGAGGAAAATGTTTACTGCAAAACTTTTTTGTTCTTTAATTACCCGTTAAAGTACCTGAACTCGTGTAGTCTTAACTTATGTACTCTTCGTTATTCTATCTCTTGTTGCATTTTGTTGACTTTTTTCATGATCTCTTCGGTTTATGAATTCTATTTTTCAATCTGTTATGACCAAACTATCGTATAGAACCTTGAAAAAAATTGAAAACAATCAAATTTAAAACGTCTAGCTGTGTTAATGTTGCAAAAGCATACTTTGTACGAATTTACGTCCATACAATATTTCCTGTTTGTTTTGGAAATCAACAAAAATCCACCCGATAATTTTTTTTTTCTTCAAGAACAAATGAGGAATGGTTGGATTTACAGAACGGTGGCACAAAATATAGTCATTATTTCAAACTGATTTTTTTACAAAATTTTTATTTGAGTTGTTCCGATAAAATCGATAGATTAGTCATGGCAATAGTTGTTCAAACATAAATTTTTCTATCAGACTAAATTTGACCACTAGTTTTCGGGAAACAGTTGACTTCACATGAGTTGGTCAGTAGACTTTTTGAGTAATAATAGCCACCACTTTACAATGTCCATTCGGATCCATTAAGTTCAAGAAATTCCATTCCATGATTTCCCTACAAAGAACAATTGAATGGTGACAATTATTGAATGATCGTTCCAATATAAATCTTAAGGTGTAAATACTTCCTAATTTTTTTTTACGGGCAGTGATGAAGTTGATTTAGGAAGTATTTACACCTCAGAATTTATATTGAAACGGTCATTCGATAATTGTCATCAAATCGATGAAGTTCATGCAAGTGCGAGCGAAAAGTATACTTTTGGATAGGGAATTCTACAAGCTGTACAAGTTTGACATTCAAGCCCAAGCGAAAATAGAGCTGTATCTTTCAAATTAAAGACCTGGCATAATTGGTTTTAACATTTTTTAATCTAAAATTAAAATTCCCTCATTCAAATTCATTTTTGTTGTAAATTCAGTCGTTCACTAATTATTAAATAGCAAAAAAAAAATGTCAAATTTCTAAACAGATATGACTTTCAAGACCTTTACCTTTAAAACAATTGAAGTGACAATAAAAATGCTTCCGGCAGATTTGAAGAGTATTCAATTATCTACAAAGCAAGCGTAATTAAAACATGAAAACATCAGATGAAACCGAGTTTTAGGTAGATGAACATAAAATCGAAAAACTTACGTGTTATTTAAATGGGAAACATTGACAGTCTTGACAACTTAGGATTCAGATAAGGGCTGAAATTTGGTGAGTATTTTTTTTATCGATCGCTTCAGGGAGAATAATGAATGAAAAATAACCCTATGAAAGACCGACCTAATATATATGAGTAGTATTCCACGTCAAACCGGCGGATTTTTTCCCTGACCCTCGCCGATTTGGTTAATTATTTCTCATATGATTATATGCAGTCTAAAAGACACCCTGGAATTTTTTTCGATTTTTCTGAACAGCCATTTTTGAAAAAAAAAATCCAAAAAAGGCCCTTTTTAAAAAACTGAAAAAATTCCTAAAAATCGCTGATTATATGCCAAACACTTATAGCTACCGCCCGTAGTGGAAGTACGATTTTTTCTGTGTGTTAATCGGCTAATAACGTTGAAATAATTCAAAAAATGCCGAAAAACACTTACCCAGACCCAATAGTTGAATATTTGGGAACCTAAAACTAATTTTCGTCACAATTTTCGAACAATCAAATAAAAAATATGGACCTTGATCAGCTAGTAGCTACGAATTCCCAATATAATAAGATTTTACGTACAATATTTGAAGCTATTATACCGGTCATGGAAGGATCTTTTTCTAGAGTTGGAAAAAAATAGATTCACATATTATTTGATGAAATTGAATAAAACTATTGAATGAATACCTCAACTTTTTGCCTGGCTCAATTTTTTTTTGTTTTGTACTGGTCTGAAATATCCCAAGAAAATTTTTGGGTACGAAAACATTCAACTATTGGCCCGAAATGAGTGGTTCTTGATTTTTTGAGATTTTTTTCAAATTTAATAGCTCATAAAAACATAAAAAATATCGTACTTCCACTACGGGCGGTAGCTTAAAATGTTTGGCACATAATCACCGATTTTTAGGAATTTTTTCAGATTTTTAAAAACGGGCTTTTTTTCTTTTTTTTTCAAACTCGCCGTTCAGAAAAATCTGAAAAAATTCCAGGGTGTCTTTTAGACTTCATATAATCATATAAAAAATAATTAACCAAATCGGCGAGGGTCAGGGAAAAAGTCCGCTGGTTTGACGTGGAATACCTCATATATACGCATATATTGAGGTGACGCGAATAAAATCGAATTTTTTTATTTGGGTTTGACAGCTGTTAGTACTTGTCGAAAAAGTAACTCTCCCAAAATTTGAGCTCCGAAAAAATTTTTTTAGAGGTCGTTCAATTAACTTTGATATTTCTTTCGATTTTGACTAACGATCATGATATAGAAATTTAGAATTTTCCGTGTTGCAACAAAAAATATAATTATTTACATAGAATTCTTGAAAAATGAATGTAATAGCGGCACAGGCCACTTATATTAATTTTTCCTCATTTTTAGTTGGAAATTGTAGGATACCAATTTCGATTTTTTATTACTGTAGCAAAGGTTGTTGGAACTTCTTGTAAAAAGGGTTCTTCCGAAATTTGAGACGTTTGAAAAAAGTTCAGAGGACTTGCAAGTAACTTTTCATATTTATTATTACAGTCATATTAATTAATTTGGTTAAGGAATGAACAAATGATGCGTTAAACAATATCTTTCAATTTTTAATGATATACAAGCTGTTAAAAAAAAAACTTGAAAAATCAAGAAATCTTTCGAATAATTCGATTACAAGATAACGTGGAAATAAAAAATGGAAGACCCAAACCACATGAATTCGTCATTCCGAATTTCCAGAATTAGACATCAGATTTGGATTCAGGGATCTTAAAAACCTACTTTGAAAAATTTTAGTGCATTTGAAAAAAAAAAAAAAAAAAAAATTTGCCTCATAGCGAAAGGGGTGGAAGATATCAGGTCTTCAACATCTATTTTGAGTTCACATAAGTTGGAATAGGTTAATCGTACAGTTTCAACTTACGTAACCTTTATTTGCTATAAGATTAATTGTGTAAAATATCGTCATGTGATTTTTTCCAATATTTAAAAAAAAATTAGCCAGGACTTAGATTTAATTAAACATTTTCACTCAAAATTTGTTTTAGATTTGTTACAGATTTTTTTCAAGAGACGTTCTTTGTAGGGAATCTAATATTCTATAAAAATCCACATGTACAATTCCGCAATATGAAATGGGACGGGGAAATACCAATAGCAATGAGAGGAAACAGATTTGCAATGTTATTTAAAAGGGAAAACTACAAAGTCGATGATGGACCTGTAATTATTTTTTGACAGCACTCTCCTTTCGTTACAATTTGTTTTTAGGTATAAATTGAAAATTTTTGGTTAAACACCTAAAAAAAGGTTGCCCTGGAATGACGCACCCTATCTCTATATGTATAAATCTGTTCGCTAAAAAATGTTCGGCCGCTTTTCAATCGAAAACAGCTGAACCGATTACAATCAATCTTTCACGAGATTAAAGATCATGATTCAAACTGAGTTTGTGGTTTTGTAAAATTTCGTTATCTCAATTTTTACAGAAATGCAAAAAAAAAGTTTAATGATTTCGTTCAATCTCCAATTTTCAAAACTCGACGATAGTTAAATACTAACGATAAACAAAAAAAAATTATGAAAAATTAAAAATACGAAAATCTTTCGTTCGATTATTTTATCCAGAAGAAAACTGAAGAGTTATTTCTAAAATTAAAAAGAAAACGCAAAAAGATGGCCCAGATAACATCAAAACGGAATAATTCATGTATCTAAAAAATTAAATTAAAAAAATTAAAATAGGAAAAATTCACAGCTATAGAATAGGCTAGATGCGCCTGCTCTATGCAGCGGGCGAAGCCCGCACGCACAGCTAGTATATATATAAAAATCGTACTTCCACTACGGGCGGTAGTTTAAAGTGTTTGGCATATAATCAGCGATTTTTAAGAATTTTTTAAATTTTTAAAAAGGGGCTTTTTTTATTTATTTTTTTTTAAATGGCTGTTCAGAAAAATCTGGAAAAAATCCAGTGTGTCTTTTAGACTTCATATAATCATATAAAAAATAATTAACCAAATCAGCGAGGGTCAGGGAAAAAGTCCGCCGGTTTGACGTTTTGACGGTTTGACGATACCTCATATACACTACCGTCGGAAAATTTCCGGACAAGAGTCCAAAAAAGTTCCCACACTCTTTTTCGTGTTATTCCGTCGATAACATAGATAAATGAATTTAATCAACTTACCGATTAAACTTGTATCTCGTCGAAGAAATCGCCTTTGGTACTCAGCACTTTCTGGACTATCCGCGGCATCCTTTCAACGAGTCTCTCGAAAATATACGGCGGCTTTACTTGAATAATTCTTTGACGATAAACGTGTTCAATCGGTGAGTGAAAAAACTAAGCTTCAAAAATTCAAAACCTCTTACAATTGAAATACCAAACCTCTTACAATTGAAATATAAAACTTTTATCTCTCATAATATTTCAATTCAATCCCAAATTCAAAATAAACAACGTCGGACAAAAAAATCCGAAAAAAAATCTGAAAAAATTCCAAAACGTTTAAAATGAAGAAATTAACGTTTTTCGTGCTTGTACTTTTGTTAAAAAAACCCATAGTTTTCAAATTACGGAAGTTGATAGACCTGGAGTTCGACTGAAATCGATGAAAAAAAAAAATGTCAGAAAAAAAATCTGAAAAAAATCTAGTGACTAGAACAATCATAGAGGCAACTTTTCACTCCTCTGAGATTTTTTTCTGAATTTGATAGTTTTCGTGTTACGCAGGAATTTCTGAATTTCCTCTTTTTTTCGCCAAAAACATGATAACTTTTTTGAACAAAATCGCACCGGATTTTGAAAAAAACGAAATTAAAGCTTGAGCTCTGCCTTTTCAAGATCCGGTCGGAAAAATTCGACAAAAAAGTTTCTACTGAAAACGCGGTCGCTCTGTAAAAAGGGAAAAAAAAGACGAAAAACGTCGTTTCCAAAGTGACGTCCTAGTCGTAAAAAAAATCAGAAAAATTTTTCAAAAGAGGCAAAATGAAATGGGATTTTTCTCCTTCAAAATGCAGTTCATTAAATTTATTTATCTGTTTTATGGACGGAATAACACGAAAAAGAGAGTGGGAACTTTTTCGGACTTCTGTCCGGAAACTTTCCGACGGTAGTGTATATTTTACACTACCGCTACACTACCGGAAAGTTTCAGGACAAAAGTCGGAAAAAGTTGCCACACTCTTTTTCATGTTATTCCGTCGATAACGTAGATAAATTAATTTAATAAACGGCATTTCAAAGGGGAGAAATCCCATTTCATTTTGCTTTTCTTGAAAAATTTTTGCGATTTTTTTTACGACTAGGACGTCATTTTGAAAACGACCATTTTTCGTCTTTTTTTTCCCTTTTTACAGAGCGACCGCGTTTTCAGTAGAAATTTTTTTTGTCGAATTTTTTCGACCGGATCTTGAAAAGGCAAAACTCAAGCTTCAATTTCGTTTTTTATAAAATCCGTTACGATTTTTTTTGAAAAAGTTATCATGTTTTTGGCGAAAAAAGACGGAATTCAGTAATTCCTGCATAACACGAAAACTATCACATTTAGGAAAAAATCTTAGAGGAGTGAAAAGTTGCCTCTGAAATTGTTCTAGTCACTCGATTTTTTCCAGATTTTTTTTTCGAAATTTTTTTTTTTTTCATTGATTTTAGTCAAACTCCAGGTCTATCAATTTCCGTAATTTAAAAACCATGGGTTTTTTCACCAAAAGTCCAAGTACAAAAAAGTTTTATTTCTTCATTTTAAACATTTTTGAATTTTTTCAGATTTTTTTTCTCCGATGTTCATCATCATCGTCAACATCTTCGGATAAAAAAATTCGAAAAAAAATCTGAAAAAATTCCAAAACGTTTAAAATGAAGAAATTAACGTTTTTCATGCTTGTACTTTTGGTGAAAAAACCCATAGTTTTTAAATTACGGAAATTGATGGACCTGGAGTTCGACTCAAATCAATAAAAAAAAAAATTTCGTAAAAAAAATCTGAAAAAAATCGAGTGACTAGAACAATCTCAGAGGCAACTTTTCACTTTTCTAAGATTTTTTTCTAAATGTGATAGTTTTCGTGTTACGCAGGAATTTCTGAATTCCGTATTTTTTCGCCAAAAACATGATAACTTTTTCAAAAAAAATCGTAACGGATTTTATAAAAAACGAAATTGAAGCTTGAGTTTTGCCTTTTCAAGATCCGATCAAAGAAATTGAAAAAAAAATTTCTACTGAAAACGCGGTCGCTCTGTAAAAAGGAAAAAAAAGACGAAAAATGGTCGTTTTCAAAATGACGTCCTAGTCGTAAAAAAAATCGCAAAAATTTTTCAAAAAAAGCAAAATGAACCGGGATTTCTCCCCTTCAAAATGCCGTTTATTAAATTAATTGATCTACGTTATCGACGGAATAACATGAAAAAGAGTGTGGCAACTTTTTCCGACATTTGTCCGGAAACCTTCCGACGGTAGTGTATATATATTAGACTGATTCGAAAAAATTTTTTTTTTTTTATTCTTGCGCATTCACGTGCGATAGTTAGACAGCAATAAAAGAGAATTTCTGTTAAAATCTGAGTACGATAGCTTAATTTTTAGAGGTCGCTATCTTGTCTTTTGTATATTTTTAATTTTTTTAAAGAAATTATTAAGAAATAACTTAAATACAGCATCATGTGAAATATCAATTATGTTAAGATAACATTCAACAGCTGTTCCGTAACAAAAATAGACTTCAACAATGCGAAAAAGGTTGTAATATTCACATACTGAATACTGGTAAATGAGGAATACCGTGTATACTATCACTATTCGTATCGCTTGATTGATACGCACTTCATTCTTTCCATTTTTTTTTCAGAAACCTCACTTCGATAATAGTTTGCTATATGGCATGTGCCAAATCTTTGAAAATGCAGCATTAAGTTTTATAAAAAATTAACTTGTCTTGATTTCTTCTCAGTCCCTGCGTATTACATTGCGCATATTAGCTGAGCATGCTAATGGGCATATTACTGCTCACGTCACCTTGTAGATCAACACAATTTTTATAGATATTTTTTGTGCTTTCGTTTTTTTTTTATTCCAAAATTTATTTGCTCCAGAAATCTCAGTTCATTTTTTTCATTGGATTTAAATTTCATTTCATTGAAAAAAATGTTTCAGTGGCGCTACGCTTCGGGTTGTTCGGGTACGTTCGAGTTGCACGATTTTAGCGCTGTGAGCGCTCAAAATGCGTTCGCTTTGGACGCTGTAAATGCTCACGATATAGTAATACTACGCACGGTATAGTGTGCAAGTCGAACTAACCCGTTGAGCGCTGTCAGCGCTGACAGCGTGACAGTGTTGAACACATGAAACATTTTTTTTTCAATGAAATGAAATTTAAATCCAATGAAAAAAAAATGAACTGACATTTCCGAAGCAAATAAATTTTGGATTTAAAAAAAAAGAAAGCACAAAAAATATCTATAAAAATTGTGTTGATCTACAAGGTGACGTGAGGAGTAATATGCGCATTAGCATGCTTAGCTGATATGCGCAATGTAATACGCAGGGACCGAGAAGAAATCAAAACAAGTTTGAAAACAAAACAAGTTAATTTTTTATAAAACTTAATGCTGCATTTTTAATGATTTGACACATGCCATATAGCAAACTATTATCGAAGTGAGGTTTCTGAAAAAAAAATAGAAAGAATGAAGTGCGAATCAATCAAGCGATACGAATAGTGATAGTATACACGATATTCCTTATTTACCAGTATTCAGTATGTGAATATTACAACCTTTTTCGCATTGTTGAAGTCTACTTTTGTTACAGAACAGCTGTTGAATGTTATCTTAACATAATTGATATTTCACATGATGCTGTATTTAAGTTGTTTCTTAATAATTTCTTTAAAAAAATTAAAAATATACAAAAAACGAGATAGCGACCTCTAAAAATTGAGCTATCGTGCTCAGATTTTAACAGAAATTCTCTTTTATTGCTGTCTAATAATCGCACGTGAATGCGCAAGAAAAAAAAAAAAAAAATTTTTTTCGAATCAGTCTAGTATATATAATATATTATTCGGTGGATGCAAGCGAAATAAAAATACCGCCGTTTTTATGCACACCCTTATATATAAATTACCGATTTTTATAGAAAAAGTGCACGGAAACTCATCAATTTCGCGATAGGATACATATAACTTCTTCACAAATACCAACAGAAGAAAAAGACCAATAGAGAAGGGATTCGTCGTAGAAAATATTGTCATTACACTTATTGTGTTCCTTGCCACGAGTCATTTTTGTAATGAAAATACATTGTATAATATTATTATCGACCAACACTAAGTTGTTATAGATAATAAATTAGTTCTTTTCGGCAAAATGAAAAAAAATCACAAATCAAAGTAAGATCAGATGAATATAGCGTTATCCGTATATAAGGAAGCATTTTACGAGCTACTTAACGGTCGGGACGATAGCTTTATTAATTAGGCATCCGCTTTATGGGACTCAGGCCGTTGCAGCAATTCAATTATGACACGTTCCGAATACCGGCACCCACCAAGAAAAATAATGTGAAAGTTCAAAAAACGCTCGATGCTTGCATAGGTTGATCACCCACTCGCGCAATAGTATTTTTAAAAATTAATAAAAGCAATTGAAAAAAAAAACGAAATAAAGAAGGAAATGTAAAAAACATTCTGACTTGGCTTTCCGTAGGAATAATGAAATACGTTGATGAATTGAATATTGTCCACTCTCTTCCTCTTTCTCTCTCTCTCTCTCAGGACATAGTCCATGGCATAATAAATTATCACTATCACTATCTCTTTCTAACACGCACACACACACACACACACGCGCGCGCGCGCGCGTGCGCCCATACACACTCCTGCTCAAAACTTTGGATACCCCTATTGATCTTTTTCTGCATGCTCTCTCGGCAAGTTCTGTAAAAAAAAAGACGAAATTCAACGAACGGTATTTTGAAGGGGACATCATCAGCTTCGATCTTCTCTTAGAAATATTTTCTATAATTTCTTTCCAGACCCAGTACGTACTTTGGTACGTGACAGCATTATGAGTAACGAATTAGAATTTTCATTAAACACTACATTGTAATGAGTAACGAAAAAAAATTCCATTACTCATTACAATTATACATTACATTATAATAAGTAATGAAAAAAAAATCTATTACTTATTGCAATTGGTCATTAGGTTGTAATGAGTAATGAAAAAAAAATCCATTACACGTAACAGTGTAATAGATAATTGGGAAAAAATTTAATTACTCATTATTCATTATTCATTACATTGTAATGAGTAATAAAAAAATGTATTACATATTATGATGTGATTTCATTGCGTGAAACTGACCCAATGGTAGTAGCCGCGTGTTCCTCGTTTACCAGCAAGGGTGGCCCTGTTCACCCTGGATCTAATTGATCTACTGGTAATAACGGCGTGTTTTTCGCCCACTAATGGGGGTAATCATGTTCAGCCCGAGTCAAATTGAACCAGTGGTAGTAACTGTCTGTTTCTCGCCTACTAGTAGAGGTAATGATAGTCACCCTGGGTCAAACTGACCGAATGGTAGTAACCATGCGTTCCTTGCTTCCTAGTTTCATGGTAATGAGTAATGCAACATTTTTTATTACGCATTAAAATGTAATGAGTAATGAAAATGTTTTCCATTACAATGCAATCCATTACTCGTTAGGATGTAATGATGAAAAAAAATTGAAAAAAAAAATTCTATTACCCAATAAAAAAGTGATGAATAATACATTACTTTTACACTACAAAGTTGGCAACGCTGGCACATACATTTATACTAGATTGCCTGTCATTAGATTGTTTTCGCTCAAAAACCTGTTGAATATGATGGCTTAAATAGGGAAGTATAGCGTTCAGAACAAAATATCACGAAGAAATTTGTTTTCATCTTTTTATTCAGAACTCACGCGTGTTTTTTTTATTTTTTCTTTTCATTCGAATTTTTTTCTTTTAATTTTTTAGCTGACATTCGGAGAATCGATTAATCAATTGATTGCCGTATCCTCTAAACTATTAAGCTCAAGACGAAACGACATGAGAAGAAAATGTTGCAATGCTTCGTCTTGAATACGATGACATTTTTTCAAATTTTCATCAAAATATTTTTTACTCGTTTTTTTTAGATCGCGGAGAAGTTTTTTTAAGAAATTTTATGATGAACTTTCGCACTAGTAGTAGTTTAGGGGAAAAGCATTTTCGCATGATAGCTATTCAGGACGGATGCAACCGGTATGCTCTTGAAAGCTGATGCCTTTGATGCCTTGTGTGTTTCTAGTCACAGATTTTTCGACGAAACAATATACGGAGTGTTTAAAGTTGGTCAAGCGATGTTTTCAGTAGGCAGCGACGAAATGATTTATTTTTAAAAAAAGTTGCGAAAGCGTTTGTATAGGTATTAAAATGACTAATTTGGCTGATCACAAATTGAAATTGATTAATTTGTTCTCTTGCAATATAATAAAAACCTGGTGAAACAATTATATCTACAATAACGAATAGCTAATGCAATAGTGTATGGGGGTCAGTCCAAACCATTTAAAGTGGCCGTAATTTCGGGACAATTTAACATGACCGAGGTCCCAGGGTCATTTTGAATTTACGCGATTTTTTTTTATAAAACATAATATGATAAATGGAATATCCAAACCATTTTTTAGACTTTTATTCCCTGCCTCTCAAAAGTTAAAACTATTTGGAAAACATGGTGGAAAGTTTAGGAACACTCCAACACCTGTATCATTGTAATTAATTGATGTATCGAAAAATTTATTTGCTTAGATTTTTTTCATTTTCGCTCATACTTGCAGAAAAAAATTTAAAACAATTAAAGATTCGCGGCTGTGAATCGAAATAAGTACATTTTCGAAGAGAAAAACACAAAGACTGACGGCAACCACGAATCTTTATATGATAAGGACCATGTTCTAGCCCGACTTTTCAAACTTGAAATCAGTCTTTTACGTTTCTTGTTATCTCTGGAAAATTATCGGTCCAGTATTCCATCCAAATAAACAAGTTACATGAGAGAGAATATAGGCGACGTAGCGTTTAGCGCTCTCGACTCAGACTCCGAGAATCCCAAGATCGAGTCCCACTAAGTTGCCTTTTTTTCTCTGATCGTACGTGACTGGATCATTCTTCACACTCACTACTGTACCGACAGGCATTACACTTTAATTGCTGTGACTCCAATATGAAACGGTCAATAAGTTTTTTTTTTTTTTTTTTTTTTTAATTAGTATCGTTTATTCCTCAATCAATGAGGATCTTTCAGAACGAATCTGTAGACAAGCTTAAAAGTTAATTTAAAAAATGAGATATTCCAGAATGTATTGCTAAAGTGCATGTTCAATTGGTCCACGATGCGTACTCTGATCGGTAACAATTAGAAAAGAGTTTGATATAGTGTAAGTATATTAAGCGGAGAAACAAAAAGCACTGAGTGTATAAATATTCCAAGTGGTTGCGGCTAATAATATCGCTGTAGTTTTGACTGCTATTTAGATGAGGTACAACAAGAATGTACTATACTTTACAAAAAGTAAACAAACAAACGCAAAAAACAGCATACGTGCGTGCTGTAGATAAGTTGAGACATGTGTATTTTTAGAGCCCTCGAAAAAATCGTTGCAAAAGTTGGAGTTCGAACTTTGCGAAAAGGTACTAAATGAATACAGATCTACTAAAGCATACGTAGGCCAAGTGCACGGTGCTATTTTTTAAAAGCCCCGAGAATTGGTAAACCATTCAGTTGATGGTAGTTTAGCATCGTATGTTGAGCGAATCTGTCCAGTCTGAAATATTTTACACTAGTTGACGCTGAAAATAACTTTTTGTCAATATAAAAAAAAAATTGCTTGGAAATTACGAAATCAAATATTGCGTGCACAATGTTTTACACGTGAATACATTCATCAAGGGTAGCTGGTTACCAATAAATATAAAGCGGAACATCGACTGAGCCGCAATGTATGCGAGAAAACTAGCCGTTTCAGCGGTCCCTAGTTTTGCAGGTAAAACAGATATTTGCATGTTCTTTCATTTATAAGATAATTTTTACGATCAAGCTTACTTCCAATTTTTATCGAAATTACCTATTTTAATCAAAATTGTCAGGTCAGACAAGAATTCTGTGCGTATCCGCTCAGCATACAATGCTCAACTTCTATTAACTGAATGGTTTACCGATTCTTGGAGTTTTTATTAAATAATCATAAGCTCCGTGTACTTGGCCACGTATGCTTGAATAGATCTCTATTTATATAGTTCCTTTTTTTAAAATCGGAACTGCATTTTTTTCGACGATTGATTTTTTTTGCAGGCTTGAAATTTTTCGGGTGAATTAAATAAATAAATTACACTGCCGGCCAAAAGTATGGGGACGCTAGTTGAATTTTCTTGACGCACTAAAAGTTAGAAAGCTCAAACAAAAAAAAGATATCCCAATTTTCCAAACGGCATTTTAAAGGGGACACATGTAGCTTCAATTTGCGCCTTGATAAAAACTTTTTCAATTTTTTTTCAGTCCCCGGTACATTCTTTTGAAGTTGGCCATTTTTCCACTTTTTTTTGGCCCTTGAAAACCGCGCGCACGGTTCGTAGAAAATTTTTCCAATGATGTTCACCATGGAAAACGTAAAGGGGGCAGTACTAGCATTAATTCTGTTTTTTAAAAAGTTACATGCGATTTTTTTCGCCGCGTTATCCCAGTTTTTACGAAAAAATAGTGTTTTAAGAAAGTATGCGTTCGTTTTGGCTGAACTGATCAGAATTTTTTCTTGAAATTTTTTTTTTCTAACTGATTTCAGCCAAAATTCTGAAAAAATGATCGCCGTTACTTATTAACTACGGGGTTTTTTGATAAAATTTTAAGATGAAAAAAAGTTTTGTTTTTCAATTCTGGAGACATCAAAATTTTTTCAAATTTTTTTTTGACATTTTTTTTTAACTTTTTTTCTCGTTGAAAAAGTGTCGAAAAAAAAAATTGAAAAAATTCTGATGTCTTCAGAATTAAAAAACAAAACTTTTTTCTGTCCTGAAATGAAGGCCTCGCCTTATTTGCTTTCAAAGGCCCTTTTTAAAGAGCATGACCGATCTTTCGAAGGGTCTTTCAAAATAAGTTACGATATAAGGGCCCTAAATGGGTCAGGGAATTATAATCAGGGCCAAGATAACGCCCTAACTGTATTTCTTTTTTGCTTATTATATTTCTTACAAAAACATCGTGGCTAGGAGGGGTTCATGACTTAAAAAGATTTCACCTGCTGTTATAGGGTTGGCGATGAACTTTTAAAAAAACATCAGATGACCTAAAAAAACATATTGGAATAAATGTTGAGAGGAGTCTAAATAAATTTTAACGGATGTAAAACGAAACATTGCAACATTTTCTCCTTATTACATTTCGTCTCAAGCTAAATAGTTTCCGAGATACGCCAATCAATTAAATAGACGATTCTCTGAATTTCGAACAGGAAGATTGAAAACAAAAATTGCGAAAAAATTCTAGTGAATGTAAAATCGAGTTTCGCTTCTTGATTTTTTCTCCCAAACACCATACTTTTCGAGTTGAGACATCTCAACTAGCATAGTTCCGAGCGAAAGTAGTTAAGAAAAAGATGTCCTAGAAAAATTTCCAAAAAATTTCAAGAAATTCAGTATGAAATAATGCAACCTTCCACATTCCTGGCATTTCCTTGGAAACTCTGTAGTTCTTGAATTATCTTGCATTTTCTACAATTCGTCTTTTTTAGTCTCAAATGAAACATATTTGTAGGAAAAAATACTTTCTAAAAACGGAAATGAAGCATTTGCCGTACTGTTTTCAAGTTTATCATGGGTGAAAATAAGGAAAAAGATTTCATGAGCCATATGCCTGATTCTCGACGGTTGAAAAGTAGCCGGAAAATCATCATGTGCGAAAAGGCGTACTGGATAAAAAAAATTAAAATTATCCAGAAAAGGAGGTCCGAGGCTGAATTGGTCTTCAGTGAAACGTCGGTCGTCAAGTTGGCATTTTTTTTAACGCAACTATCTAACTTTTGGTATGCTTAAAAATATCGACGGGAATATCCAAACTTTTGAGCGGGAGTGTACACGTACGCACGCACGCGCACAAACACACACACATACACACACGCGAGCGCGCACGCATATGCGCATGATGCACTCATTATCTCCGAAATTTGCCTTTGTGATAGAGCTACTGAATTCTCTACGTTTATAAATTCGGACCACAATCAAAATAATGAAAGAAGGGACGGAAAAAAACGCTCAGAGAAGGTTTGTGAACTTGTGCTACTCAATGTAATTTGCCCGCCATCAAATCGTCTGAATTCCCTATGACGGTATGAAAGCTTGAAAAAATTACAAATTATCATTAAACACTCTTACACGGAAAAAAATCATTGCGAGATGAGACTGATTCGCGAGAAATACTCGACCAATAGTTTATAATCATATCTATGTAATACAGTGGGAATATGTAACCGAGAAATTAAAAGAAAAACAAGACGGCGGTTGATAGATGTAAGTGATTGAAGCGGAAAAGTTTTGCCGTGCTGAATATGATGTTAACAAACTAACCATGCGAATGTGTATACGACCGTATACTTTTCAACTCTCTCATTTTTTTGTTATTTATTCATATTTTTTCCATTAAAAGAAAAGATGCAAAGGAATATTGATTGGATACATTAGTACGGTTAAGGCTGTATTGTTGTTGATATTGCTGTTTTCAGAGGTGATTTTTAGAATAGAATCATTCTCAAACTGTTTGAGTTTTTTGAATAAAATTTCGTTTGAGAATTTATGAAGGCCCTTAAAACATATTCTTGTAACAAACAGTGAAATTACGTATGTCATCGTTTTGCACAGCTAAGTAAATAGTGCCCGAAAAAAAAACTATTTTAACTGTGTGCCAGTATTGTGAACAAATGTCTGCGAAACAGATATAATACATGTTTTTTCACCAGTTGGTGATGGGATAAACTTTAATGATAATTTTTTTCTATTTCAACATAGTCGGTTAACGAGTTATCGAGATATTGTCGTCACCAATTTTAAAACCATATTTTAAAAAAAATCTTCTTTGGAGTTGTTATTAGTATTTTTGACTTTGGAAAAACGTATGCGTTATTGTAAAGATTCGTTCTATATTTGTAGAATATGTCAGGAAGAAAACTCGAGCAGTTTTAGATTGACTCAATCCTCAGTCCCCTTAAGGGGATGGACCGGTCGACGAAACACTCTGCCGCTGTCCCCCATGCTTAGTGGTACTACCACGGGCTACCGTTAGATGTCGCTGCACGCGTCTTCCATCAGGTTTCAACGCAAACCGGCGCTGTGGTCTAGTGGCTAGCGTGCTTGCCTCTAAGCCAAAGCGTCGGGAGGTCCTCGGTTCGATTCCTGGTCCCGTAGCCTTTTCGCGAGAATTAAATATGAGCGTGACCAGCTCCAGATGTATATATGAGACATACGCAGGTACTTGTACATGCGTGTGTCACATGTATACAGCTGTAGTTCATGTTTACATTCTCGCGACAAGGCGTGACGTAGCTCCGGTACCGTGAAGCGAACCCAGGGCCGGCTGTAGTGACACGGGTTTTACGCAGTTTCTCTGTGCCCATGGAATCGAGTGCCGTGGCGAATGCGCTACTGAGGGGGAAGTCGGATGCGGTCGCATTGGGGGACTGGCTACTCTGCCGACCCTGCAATAGACTAAAAAAGCATCTACGCCAGGGAGACAATGAATTAAAAAAAAAAAAAGGTTTCAACGCACTAGGCGCGCATGAGGAACCTGATGCAGTTAAATGCGAATTGAAGTTCTCAGCGGTGAAAAATCTCTAGGTTCTGGCTTGAAAAAGAGGTAAAAATGAAGAAACTATTCATATTGTTTATATGCAGGAACCTTTCATATCCTTTCATATGCCTCTAATAATATTCATCCCTGAATCGTCACAGCGCGTCTTCCAATATTACGCACTAGCCAAAAAAAGCAGGCCCGTAACGACTTCTGCCGTGCATGCACGTGTGTGTTTCGGTGTGTCAACACGCTCGGACTCGAAACAAGGAGCGGTACGTAAATAATGTATTCACCATTGTTCATTTAATAAGAAATTTGTCGAATGGTTCAAATTTAGCTTTCTACTTCACACAGTTTAATTTTTATCGCAATTGGTTCAACGGTGTGAACAAATTTTCCGCTCAAAAATTTCAAGCAGACGGAGCGATTGATCCATCCTCTTAAAAATAGAATTCAAGACAATGCACCCAAACAATACAATGTCAAGGGAAGTGAGACTTAAAAAATTTTAGATGTGAATCACAAATCAAATCCGACTGTACATTTCAACGAGGATAATAATAACTCATTATTTTGCAGCACAATTATAAAAGAAGTTGTGTAAATACCCAATAAGCAAAGCACCATGCCTGTATAACGTTGTATACATTAAGTGAGCGACGGTAGAAATAAATGATAAATATGTAATGCAGGTTAATAAATATATTCATTAATATGTACTAAATTACTGTGCAAATATATTCATTCAGATAATCAATTTTCGATTGCAGACGAGAATGGAGCGATATTTCTCTTCATCAATCTTATATTTTCGAAGAAAAGAGAGTTTAACAGTTTAAATCAAAATCCGGTTCAAGGTTGTTTAGAAGAAAATCATGTCTTATGAGAAAGACTTGAAATTGACGGTGTGGGTAGTCGAATATTCAAGCAATATCCTTGCAAAATTTGAAGTTGATTCGGAGATTATTTACGGAGAAAAAAAATCGCAAAGTTGCATACTTTTGAGCGCTTTAGTACAGCTTCTAACGGGCAGAGCCATGCGCAATCTCACTAAACTCATAATATATTTGTACATGCCATTGAATTTTTATTGAAAAAATGACGGCGTATTCTCTGATATATTCCGTGTCAATCAGTACCGAAATTATTGGGCTTTGGAGAATTTCTTCGAAGATGTAATGTGATAAAGATTGAAAAGCGTGTCAAAATTCACTCCAAACGAGCGAGTGTCTGACAGTCGTGGCAACGCCGCAGTGTCGCGGCAGAAGGAAGGGCAGTACATTAGATTGGCGGAGCGCTATTTAATACGCGCGCGAAATTCGAAAATAAAATAGCGTTAATCCAAAAAAAATTTAACATTTCCCAATTTTTTTTTTGTTTTTACACAAAATACATTATTTACATATTTACAAAAATGAATTGTTGTTCTTACGAAAAAAATCAAGTAAAAACATGAAAAAAACGAGAAATATTTTTTTTTTATTGTACAAAAAAAAGAAAAAAGTTGTTTTGATTATATAAAAAGGATTTTTCTAATTTTTATTTACATTTCAATGAAGACAAATAGAATAGGAAAATGAGAGAAAAATAAATCGTTGTTAATAAATATATATATATTTTCTTTATTCTTTTGGACCTTTCATTTGGTATTGTTGAAGGACTGTATTTTCTGAATTGTTCAAACTTAACATTAACTCACATTAACAACACTCTCCAGAAAAAAAATTATGTTATTTATTGTTTTTATGTCTTTCGTGACTTGCGGTTTTCTGTCGACTGATTTTGATAAAAGCTCAATAACACCTGGCTCGCCTTCATCAATAAATACGTCGATCAGCTTATCATAAGTGATAGAAGCCTCTATTAATTTAGTACACATCATTTTCGAAATCACGTTGTGTAGCGGGGCTAACGTTGCTGCTATTGAGAGAGCATTCTGATTTTTTTTTTTTTTGGTCAAGGAACCAGGATTGAATGCTTTGTTTTTTCTCGATGAAAGTATTGTCAGATATATTAAAATATTGCACAAGCTTTTCTAATATTTGCACATCTTTAATTGCATTGTGCGCTTCGTTTGTTGATACCTCAGGCAAAAATTCTTTAGCTAAATCCACTTGACTTGTTTTTTTATGCCTGTTTAATAAACTGCGGAAAATGGGAAGCGTGTCGCTGAATCCGAGTATAATTTGCTGAAAATGTGGCATCATGCCTGTTCTAGCAATTGCTCTGATCAGGTACGGTTTATCGAAGTTGCAATTGTGTGCGACGAGTAAGCAAGGCTTGCCAAATGAACAAATGAATTGATGAAATTCGCGCATTGCATCATTCAGTGGTAGAGTTTCTACTCTTTTGCCGTGATAAAACAATTCGCCACAACTAGCCGTGAGGCCGTGGACCTCACTACTGATTCACTAATCACCAATAACGAGCTCGCATGTCTCTCGATTTCCGATTCAACATCCGCGACAACCCCTGTGACAATATCCGCGACGACACCCGTGACGACATCCGCGACAACATTCGCGACAACACCCGCGACAACATCCGCGACAACATTCGCGACAACACCCGCGAACGCTACATCAGTCAGCAGCTCTGTCGTGCCAGATGAGCGGAGTAGTCCGGTCACACCGCGAAAAAAGATATCTAGGCAATCCACCCCGAATGAACAGAAACTGCAACGACAAATGAAACTTTTACGGAAGGAATTAAAAATAAAAGATCAAAAAATTAAGAGGCAGAACGAAAAATTAAAAAGATATGCGAGTGCCGTGACCTTCGCTAAAACCGCGTACGATTTGAATGAGGATCAACTCGCTTTTTTTAAAATGCAAATGAATCATGTTAAAAAACGACCGTGGACCGACTCAGAAAAACAATTTGCTCTATCTCTGTACGTACTCACCCAGCACGTACAAACACTTGCGAGAAAATAAGCATTTTGCTTTGCCTTGCATTTCATTAATTAGATCTTGGGTGAATGATTTGGAATTAGGCCCGGGAATAAAATCAAGTATTATCTCAAAGCTCAAAACAAAAGTCGAGACAATGGACGGAAACGAAAAAAGTGCATTCTCATGTGGGATGAGATTTCCCTCAAGCAATTAATAGAATATAACTCGAAAGTCGATTTGGTCGAAGGCTTTGAAGACTTGGGCGAACTCGGACGAAAAGATGAGTGTGCAAATCATGCACTTGTTTTCATGTTGCATGGCGTTACACACGCTTGGAAACAACCAATTGCATATGTACTCTCGCATGGGAATGTACGACACACGGACTTGACCCAATTGACATTAAAATTACTGGATGAATTAGAGTCAATCAAACTTGAAGTTCGATATATGGTTTGCGATATGGGTTCGAACAATCGTGCGGTGGCGAGTACATTCGGGGTGACCACTGATAAACCGTTTATCGAAAGATACGGTCGAAAGATTTATTTTGGTTTTGACCCTCCGCATTTAATAAAGAGCCTCCGGAATAATTGGTTTAATTACGATTTCTATGATGACGGTGAAGTAGTCTCGGCCGACGTACTTCGTGAGCTCCGGCACCTCGAGAGTTCTCACGCATGTAAAGCAGCTCCAAAACTCACCGATCGACACATGAACCCGAACAATTTTCAAAAAATGAAAGTTAGCCTCGCGACACAGATTTTTAGCCACTCTGTTTCCGCTGCGATAAATACGGGCAAATTAACTGGCGAATTAAAGCATCCAGCTAGCGTCGCGACCGCAAACTTCGTTAAGAAAGTAAACGACATGTTCGATTGCCTCAATAGCCGTTCTTCTTCCGATCCGAATCCATTGCGACGCGCTTTATCCGAGAAACAACCACAAGTTGAAGAATTCCTTAAGAATTGTATTCCGTGGCTCGAAAAGTTGACCGTTTCCGGTAACCGAAAAAATCCACCCTGCTTTGAAGGTTTACGTTTAACCATTAACAGTGTTCTGCAATTCTGGGCGGACTTGAAACGTGAAGGCACCTTTTATCTCATTACATCGAGATTAAACACGGAGAGAAATGATCCCGTCACAACAGCAAAAGATTTTTTGCTAGTAGCATTTTAGTAGCAATAGCAAAATTATAAGTTCCTGTAGCAAATTTTTTGTTATAGCAACATAAGGATATTTGCTACGGAAACGAAAAATGTGAACCCACAAAAGATTTGTTGAAGTAGCAAATGCTATGCTAATGTAGCAAAGTATTTGCTACAGTAACATAATAATTTGGCTCAGCAAGCATTTTTACGGATATCGTATTAACAAACTTAGCATGCAAGGGTTTATTCTTTGTTCCTTTGGTTGTGCGTGTGTATTACGCGAAAAATCTCACACACATCATCACACATATGGGAAGTATTTAGTTTTACGGTGCAGTATTTAAATCAAACTGTATTTACGAATTTTAACGTAAAATTGATGTAAAATATTTTTATGTAAAGTTTTTATATAGAATATTTTTTAATAAAATTAAAATTTTTGGAAAAATGTATATATTTCCCTATGTGTGATTTTTTTTGTATAAAAATATTTATTTTTGATATTCGAATAGACTGATGCCCTCCAAAAGCATTGAATCATTTTTACAAGTTTATACGATTGTTTGTTAATTTTTTTGTTATGCAAATACAAGTAGGCGGAATAAATGTTGATTTTTCACAAGCGGTCGGTAGTGTAATGGTTAGGGTTCATAGGTAGTGAGGTAGTAGGAACAGGTTCGAATCCCGGTTAGGTAGGTAATTTTAATTGATAAATTTATCTATGTATATACCGAATTTTCTAAAATTTTTTAATATTTTGGTTCATATAAACTCCTATGGAAACTGTATATAATTACAATCCGCACTTTTAGCTTGTGAATATAACCCATAACTGTTGATTTTATTTTGCATTTTTATATTTTGTAGATGAATATGTTCACTGCGAGATTTGAATACACAGGATCACGAAAAAAAATGCTTACCAGTCTGTTCAAAAGTTTATTCTGAGATCATTTTTTTTCACAATTTATCCAATTTACTCGCTAATCTCGCACTTTATCATTACAGAACTTCACTCAGAATCTCCGTTGAATATTTTTATTAAATCCATTAATCGAAATTTTTCGGACGTCCTGCACTTGATTATGTCAAAACTCCGTTAATAACCGTTTCACTGTGTAGACGTCATACACTACGCTTACACGGCACTCTTATTCCGATTTGGTTATAATGGGGTGTATATGGGGCATTCCATGCCAAATCACCGAGGTTTCGGCCCGACCCCCTTCGATTTTGCTGAAATTTTTTTATCATTTTCTACCCTATCAAAGACATTTTTCTGAATTTTTTCAGATTTTTTCACCCAACCCAAAAAAGGTTACGAATTTTTGAAAAAAAAACGCCCTTTTTTTTCAAATTCCTATAACTTTGACACAAATTGACCTTTTGGCACTTTTTTTTTTTTTTAATTTTGTTTTTGCCTGTAGTTTTCAGGAAAAAAATACAAAATTTTTTTCAAAAGTCAGGAGATATGAAATATTTTCGTTTTTTCAAGAAAACCGTCATTCTTTTGAAGTTCGACACCTTCGATTTATAATTTTTTCGTCCGAAAAAAAACTTCAACTAAGATAGTATTTAACCGCCCTATTTAGATTTTGTGCCGACTTTTTTTTCTATTTTTTTTTTTCGATTGAAAAAAAAAAAATTCTAAAAGTAGCTTATTTTACATAACTTCGCGTTAAAATTTTTTTGTATTGTTTTTAAAATCATAAAACTTGAAAAAAATTGTACAACAACAATTGTATTTGCGCAAGTATTAAAATATTTTTAACAGCGTAAAATATTTTATTAACGTAGAGTGTTATTAATTTTTCTCTATTTATTCAGTTTTGTTTTCCCCGCGTGATGATGAGTTTAAAATTTCAAATTTTAACCTAAGAAATTTTTTGCCAACTGCTGATATCGCCGATAAAAAAACTTACCATCGAATATAATGAAGGTAACTTCTTATTTTTTTAATCATTCTAAGGTTATGTTTTCTGAACAATGTTAGTGTTCTTCTTGCAACTCATTGACAAGTTCGTTCTCTAACGTGTATCAAGTATTAATAAGCGAATTGTCATTAAATAAAAATTATTGTGACGACACACACATGTCACATTATTTTAAGTTAATTTCTTGATTAACAGGAATTAAAATGCCGAAATTTTTTGATCGTTGCTGTAATCCAATGAATCATCAAAAACATCATAAAACGAAATCTCTACGAAGGCTACCTGAGCATTTGACTACTCATTTCCATCTATCGACTGATGACCGTGTATGCAGTTCATGTCATAAGGAATTACTGAAGCAGTATGCAGATAATTTAACTGAACATACTGATGATGAATCTAATGAAAGTTTGGAAGCTGATGAGAATTCTAACGACGGAATCATTCACATTGACGAATCGCCAGATACTTTTGCTTCAAGTATACATCTTTCTTTTTTTCTTTTTTTCTTTTTTTTCAGTTTATAACTTGTTCGTTTTTCTAGCTCCATCATCAAGTGGCCACGAATTACTTATTCAACAGAGTAGTTCTTCATTGTCTGAGATGAGTCTCAGTATTACTCTTCCGACCATTAACGAAGCGTTAGTATTATTAAATCAATCTCCTGTTCCTGCGAAAAGGAGAATCTATGAAACGTATTTGGATGACAAAGTCACTCGTGTCGCTCAAAATTTGCGACAAGCTTTAGGAGTGGAAAATCGTATGAAAACCGAATTCAGTGATATGGATGCTACTGAAATGATAAACAGTTTGAGAGAAAAGTTTAACGCTGATAATACGAGTAGATCCATACGCATCCAAATATTGACTTTACTGCCATCGAGTTGGAGCGTTCATAAAGTTATGGAAGTCATGGATGCAAGTGAGCATATGGTGCGAGTAGCAAAAAACTTAGTTGCTGCCGATGGAATTTTGTCAGTATCTACAAAAAAAACTGGTAAGATATAAAACCACAAGTCAGTAAGGTTTTAAATAATTAACAAGTAAATTCTTCGATGTATTCAAATTTTCAGGACGTGAATTATCTTCTACAGTAGTTTCAACCGTGACAAATTTCTATAATGACGATGAGATGAGTAGTATGATGCCAGGAAAAAAAGATTTTATTTCACTACGAAACGATAATGGTACCAAAGTTCGGTGTCAAAAACGTCTAGTGCTTTGTAATTTAAAAGAGTTGCATAAAACCTTCCAGTCAAGATATCCAGAAATCGAAATTGGATTTTCATCTTTTGCATCTCTACGTCCAAAGTATTGTATTTTAGCTGGCGGTTGTGGCACTCATACAGTTTGTGTTTGCTCCATTCATCAAAATATAAAACTGATGATCTTAGGTAAGTTAAGAAGTAGAGAAATAAATTTGACGCCACTGATTTAAATTTTTCTTCTACTACAAATCATTACTTAGAACGTTTGTAATTAATTTAATCGACTTGATGTTTTTATTCGCATCTTTATCACTTTCTTATATTTCCAACAGGCGGCAAGTTTTCACGTTTAACTGAAGGCACGGATTTATCATTAGAATCCTACAGTGATTGTTTGAGTTCTATTGTATGTCAAGAACCATCAGCCAAGTGTTTTCTTAACAATTGTTCTCAATGTCCAGGCGTCGAAAAAGTGAAAGAACATCTGTTAACTTTGATGGAAGATAATGAAATTGATGAAATCAATTATAAGCAATGGGTCTCTACTCCACGAGTAACCCTTGAAACAACAATCAAGAACACAAATGATTTTGTTGATGATTTCGGTGAAAAATTGAAGGCTCTTTTACCACACAATTTCATCGCCAAAGAGCAAGCAGCATACTTGAGACAAGTGAAAGAATGTTTAAAAGGAGACGAATTCATAGTCATAGTTGACTTTGCCGAAAACTATTCGTTCGTGGTACAAGATGCTGCTCCAGGATTTCACTGGAATAACGACCAAGCGACGGTTTATACTGTGGTTATTTATTATAAAAAAAACAATGAACTTACTCATCAGAGTATGGCAATCATTTCTGATTGCTTGAATCATGATGCAATTGCTGTTCATCTGTACTCTGGGGTCATTATCGATTTCATTAAATCTTTGTCATCTGGAGTTCGAAAATTTTTTTTCTTCTCGGATGGCGCGCCACAACAGTATAAAAATTTCAAACATTTTGGTAATTTATCTCATTACAATGAAGAATTCGGAATAAACGTAGAGTGGAATTTTTTTGCTACGGCACATGGTAAAGGTCCATGCGATGGAATAGGTGGTACTTTGAAACGATTAGCTGCACGTGCTAGCCTACAATTGCCACCTCATCTTCAAATTCTAACCCCATCACAATTGTTTGAGTGGGCTTTAAAAAACTTGCCAAATATTAATATTAGATTTTCAAAAGCTGAAGAATATAATTCCATGAAAGAGAAATTAGAGGAACGCTTCAAAAATGCTAAACCGATACCAGCGACACAAAAAATTCATCAAATTACTCCATTATTGAATTTTGTTGTAATAGTTAAGTCTTTTTCTTTGTCGGAACAATCCACACAACACAGTACAGTTAAGAAACCAAGAAAACCATCGTTAAATCGAGGAAAATAATTATAATATTTAAATTTTTAACATTGTAAAAATGATCCTTTAATAAAATAACTTAATCCTGGCTGTAAATACACTTTACGATTGTTTTTGTACAATGTCTTCAATTTTTATGATTTTAAAAACAATCAAAAAAAAATTTAACGCAAAGTTATGTAAAATAAGTTAATTTTAGAATTTTTTTTTTTTTCAATCGAAAAAAAAAATAGAAAGAAAAGTCGGCACAAAATCTAAATAGGGCGGTTAAATACTATCTTAGTTGAAGTTTTTTTTCGGACGAAAAAATTATAAATCGAAGGTGTCGAACTTCAAAAGAATGACGGTTTTCTTGAAAAAACGAAAATATTTCATATCTCCTGACTTTTGAAAAAAATTTTGTATTTTTTTCCTGAAAACTACAGGTAAAAACAAAATTAAAAAAAAAAAAAAGTCAAAAAACAAAATTAAAAAAAAAAAAAAAAAAAAAAAAAGGTCAATTTGTGTCAAAGTTATAGGAATTTGAAAAAAAAGGGCGTTTTTTTTTCAAAAATTCGTAACCTTTTTTGGGTTGGGTGAAAAAATCTGAAAAAATTCAGAAAAATGTCTTTGATAGGGTAGAAAATGATAAAAAAATTTCAGCAAAATCGAAGGGGGTCGGGCCGAAACCTCGGTGATTTGGCATGGAATGCCCCATATACACTACCCGTCAAAAGTTTCCGGACAAAATTGCGAAAAAGTGTCGGAGCCATTTTTGATGTCATTTTTTCAGCAGTACAGATAAACAAATTTAATAAACGGCATTTTGAAGGGAAGGAATTCCTCTTTAGTATGCTTTTTTTGAAAATGTTGTACGATTTTTTTTACGTCCGCTACATTGTTTTGAACATGACCGTTTTCCACCTTTTTTTTAAAGATTTACAGTTGGACCGCGTTTTGAGAAAAAAAAAAATTTTCGAGTTCTCTCCGACCGGAACCTTAACGGGGACAGCAAAAACTTCAATTTCGTTTTTTGAAAAGTTCTGTACGATTTTTTTTCATGTAGTTATCTCATTTGTAGCGAAAAAAAGCAAAATTTGGAATATGCCACATAATACGAAAACTAGTGAGTTTTTCAAAAAACCTCAAGAGGGTAAAAAAATGAGTTTGGTTTGGCCAAATTCATCAGAATTTTTCGAATTTTTGCTCAAAATTTTTTTTCCCGACTGATTTCACTCAAAATTCTGAAAATTTTATCGCGATTACTTGTTAAATATGGGGTTTTTGATAAAATTTCAAGATAGAAAAAAGTTTTGTTTTTCAATTCTGAAGACATCAGAATTTTTTCAAATTTTTTTCGACATTTTGTTTCTAACTTTTTTCGCAAATTAAAAAAAATAATTTCGAAAAAAAATTTGAAAAAATTCTGATGTCTTCAGAATTGAAAAACAAAACTTTTTTCTATCTTGAAATTTTATCAAAAACCCCATATTTAACAAGTAAACGCGATCAAATTTTCAGAATTTTGACTGAAATCAGTCGGAAAAAAAAATTTTGAGAAAAAATTCAATAAAAATTCTGATGAATTTGGCCAAACCAAACTGATATTTTTACCCACTTGAGGTTTTTTGAAAAACTCACTAGTTTTCGTGTTATGTGGCATATTCCAAATTTTGCTTTTTTTCGCTAAAAATAAGATAACTACATGAAAAAAATCGTACAGAACTTTTTAAAAAACGAAATTGAAGTTTTCGCTATCCCCGTTAAGGTTCCGGTCGGAAAGAACTCGAAAAAATTTTTTTTCTCGAAACGCGGTCCAACTCCAAACCTTAAAAAAAAGGTGGAAAACGGTCGTGTTCAAAACAATGTAGCGGACGTAAAAAAATCGTACAACATTTTCAAAAAAGCAAACTGAAGAGGAATTCCTTCCCTTCAAAATGCCGTTTATTAAATTTGTTTATCTATACTGCTAAAAAAATGACATCAAAAATGGCTCCGACACTTTTTCGCAATTTTGTCCGGAAACTTTTGACGGGTAGTGTACATATATATCGGGCATAATAAACCCGATTAATTAATCCGGAATAAGAGTTTCGTGTGAACGTAGTAGTCATTGCGCTCTCTCTCTCTCTCTCTCTCTCTCTCTCTCTCTGCAGCTGTCACTGGAGACTGGCTTTGATAGAAATGGGTCTTGAGGCGGGCGTCTAGGCCTATCATGGTGTTGTATACAGACACGTCAAATTCTTGAATGTGTCGTTAACTTTTGCATAATCTTGAGCCCATGCAACGTTTTTTCTCAGCAATTACGCGACCGATAATGCTGATTTTGGGCGCAATCGAAAGAGAATTTCTTTATTAGCTAGAAGTTCAATTTTTAAGTTCCTCAATTGCTTCTGAGCTTCGTAATTCAATAAAATGACATGCCAATTTTACCCCCACCACCGCGAAAAGTTTTGTTTCGAGAAAGTATAGTCTCGGCGAGCCTCGGGCCAGCAGACGACAGGATGTCAATGTACTTGTCCCTAGACTCTGCCGAGTCTCTTGATACTGGTCAAAAATGGATAATTGTCACACGTACAAATGGAATTAATTTTTTTTTGTTTTATTTCTACAACAAAAAAACCATTTACCCACGAATATTATCTGAGGAGCATTACATGAAAAACCTCATGTCAAAACTAAAACCCTCGACTAACAAAAAAATTTGCTCGACCAACATAAAGATTTGCTCGACCAGCAAAAAAATTTGCTCGACCAGCAAAAAGATTTGGCAAAAAAATTTGCTCGACTAGCAAAAAGATTTGCTCGACCAGCAAAAAGTTTCTGCTCATGCGACACATCACTCTTGACACAAAACTTTTGTCACAGCAGCAAATAAATTTGTCGTCACCATATTAACAAATAAAATTTGTAGCAGTAGCGTGCCCTACGCTATCCTGACGCAAAAATTTCTCTCCGTGAATCAAGATCCCATCGAGAATTTATTCGGGGTTCTCAGAAGTCGTGGCGGGCATTGCGATAATCCATCGTCTTCGTCTTTCCGAAGAAGTTTGCAATATAATATGATCGGCCAACTCATGAGACCACCAGTAGGGGCCAATTGCGAACCTGATGATGATACTACGTCACTTCTAGCCTCCGATTTATACGTAGATATCTCCTTATCTCCTGTTAGTGAAACAGAAGATGTCGATAGCAATATCGACGTCTTCTTTGACGAGTGGTCAAACGTCGACGAGGTTAGCGAGCCTGCAGATCTCGAAGAGTTGCAAGCTTGTGAGATAGATCATGAGCCCGTTTCATTTGGACTCCTAGAGGAGTGTTCGATGAAGTATGTTGCTGGTTATCTGGCTCACAAGTGCTTACTTGAATATGATTGTCAAACATGTGAACTTAGTCTCACGCGACCCGGGCAAACTTTCGAACAAACAAACGATCTTTTGATCTTTTGGAGAGCCTTTAAAAACAGCGAAAATCAAGAACTTGGTTCGTTACGAGTACCAACAGATGAATTTCTGGAAGTTGTGAAAACGGCATATAAAGTTTTCATAACGTAATTTCCGAAACTATGGCACATGGAGGGCATTTTGTAATGAATTTTCTTACTTGTTCATTTTATTTTACAACAGTCATACGAAAAATGATTTGTTTGTAAAAAAGAAATATATATATATATTATAAAAACAATAAAGATGACGACATTCGATCAGCGAGATTACAAAAGTGAATGATCATATATATATATAAAGGAATACACGAAAAGGGCAAATAATTCGATTCGCAACGTACGTTAATTTCACATGAATGCTTAGAGGTTTACGCAAACACATATATTTATAGCCGTATCTCCATGATCTTGTCTCTCACATAGAATTTCACACATACACACAGATCTCTCCGTTGTGACCCGATGGAAGGGCAGTAAAACGGTAGAGAGAAATAATATTCGACTAAGATCGCATCAATCGTTGGAAGTTTAACATGTATATAGATATTTTTGTACTCATCAATTACATAACTTTTGGTCCGGAGTTATCAGATGAACGTTGAATACGAGGCTTTCTTGGTGGTTTCGTCCGGAATTGTAGATGAGCTTCCGTGGACGATGAAGATGCACGGATCTGGTCGAGGTTGCGAACACGCAAATTATTTTGTATCGTATGGGGCTATCGTGCCGCACGTTTAGGTTTATATGTATGTCGATATACGTGAGTTACAGATAAATATAACAAGAATGTAAGGCCTGTGAATTCTTAGGCCACTGGAGACCGACTGACTATATATTTTTGGGGAATCGAACTCTCACCCCTCTCCCGACACAAGCCGAATGAGACAATCATGTCGAGTGGGGGAAATTCTCGAGTTTTCGTTATTACAATTTCAAAACTTCTCGTTAACTGCATCAGCAATGCTGTGGTTCAAAATCACGTCGACTTTTGGCCAGTTGAGGGCGAATGCGCATCCCACCGCGAACATATTATTAAACACTTCGTGCGCACGAATCTTTTTAACCATTTAAAATGGAAATCTCGAGACATGCGAGACGCAGCAAATCGTAAGCGGAAACAACCATACGCGAGGTCTTCGAGAAAACTAATGAAAGTCTCTCATCAATGAGTAGTGCAAATGTGTAGGGTTGATCAATCTTTTCTTTCGTCGACACGTGCGTCAAACTTCCCCTCACAATTGCATGCTTATTTTTAAAAGAAGCGCTCTTCGCTGGAAATTTCAAATTTAATGCTTGTTATTTAATATCTCTTTCAATTAATCATAAAATAAAAGATTGATCGCTCCACAAACTAATTTATGTGTTCGTGCATATAGTAGAGAGGGTTTGGAGTCGTTATAAATACCTTGGAAATGACGAGCCAAGGGGTCCTGATCTCTATTATCATATATG
>JBBLXU010002270.1:0-52021 GCA_037893425.1 Campoplex nolae
TATTTATTTAGCCTTTGGCTACTCATATTTACATCAATACATTGGTAACTTATTTCTAATTACGTTCTAATTCCTAAACCTCTTTACTCTATTGCAACATCATCATTTTTGACGTATTGTTTAAGCAATTGTTGGAATTGTTCTATGCTATCCATTTCTTTTAGTTCGGCTGGTAATTTGTTGTACATATCGAACCCTGTGTATGTTATACATTTTTGTGCAGCTCTTGTCCGGCATTTTTTTAGCTTAATATTATCCTTTTGCCTCGTATTATAATTATGTGTTTCACCTATTAAGCTAATCTCTTCCGTTAAATATCTTGGCATCAATCCTCTTATTATTTTATGTACAAACAAACATATATTATAATTCATTTTTTGACGCACTGTTAGAATGTTCAATTCGTCGATCATATATTGGATTCTAGTATACCTGTCACATCTTAAAATGGCTCGCATTGCTCGATTTTGTATTTTTGTATAACATCCATCCATTGTTTACTAAAATTTATCATTAACGTGTTACAATATTCGAAATGCGGCGCAATAATTGTTTTATAGATAGTCAACATTGCATTTCGTGACACAAATTTGTTTAATCGGTATAAGAAATTTACTTTTTTAGCTGTTTTTTTAACTATATACATTGCTTCTTTGTTAAAATTTAAATTATTGTCAATAATTACTCCAAGATATTTTATCTCCTTGACTTCCTCTAATTTCGTCCCTTCTATTTCTATATCACATATGTTCGTTACATTTCTTTTACGCATATCATGTAATTATCATGAATTTAGTTTTTGTTTTATTAAGTCTCAGGGAATTTTCATTTACCCATTTTACTACTTTCTCTAGATCATAATTTAGTTTCCTTTCCACCTGTTGTGTACATTTCTCACTCATATATAAAACTGTGTCATCTGCAAACATTTTGATATCACAGTAACTTATTTGTTTTTTAATATCATTAATGTACAATATGAAGAGTAGAGGACCCAGTACCGACCCTTGCGGGACGCCATTGCTAGTTTCTTTTTTGTCCGACATGTATTCTCCATATTGTACTTGTTGTGTACGGTATGATAGATACGAGTCTATCCACTTATGTACAGTTCCGGTTATTCCATACATCCAAAGAAATGATCCATGTGAAAAGAGAGAGAGAGAGAGAGAGAGAGAGAGAGAGAGAGAGAGAGAGAGAGAGAGAGAGAGAGAGAGAGAGAGAGAGAGAGAGAGAGAGAGAGAGAGAGAGAGAGAGAGAGAGAGAGAGAGAGAGAGAGAGAGAGAGAGAGAGAGAGAGAGAGAGATATTGATATTGATATTGATATTGATATTGATATATTTATTATGTGCCCCTGGAAAACCATGGGGGCAATTATAGTACATATTGCCCTGCATGCGAGCGCTAGCTGACACTCGATACAGTTCTAATATTACAAAGATTCAACGAATACAACTCTCTGATTGTTTACATAAATTATAAAATTCAAATAATAATATAATAATAAAAAATATAATGTGATTTAAGGTGAAAATAGTACAATCTCACAGGCAAATAAATGAAAGAAATACAGTGCCATCCAAACAATAACTCAGCCATAACCCACACAAACCATTCAACTAGCTAGATACTTCCGCAATATCCTCATACTCTCTCTGCTCACATACTAATAAGTGGCGAAAGAGTCTAGCTTTAAAGCTGCCAATAGTCTCAACAGATGTGATGTCAGTCGGTAGGGAGTCCCACAAATAGCACCCTGAGATGCAAAAAGCATCACGATAAATATTCGTGCGATACGCAGGTATCAGAAACGAGGCTCTCGGTAAACGCTCAGATCTCCGTACTGAATCGTTCAATCTAGTGAACTTCTCCATAATATAGTCCGGTGCCTGCCCATGCACAACCTTGTACATCATTATCGCTTCAAAATATCTCCGTCGATTTGCAACCGATAACCAACCCATCTCCAGCCTGTATGGTGTGATGTGCACATCACGTCTCAAGTCGAATATAAATCTTATGCACATATTAACCATTCGCTGCAGTTTAATATTTAACTCATTCGATAGATGATGATAGATTAGGCAGCAGTA
Source organism: Campoplex nolae (assembly GCA_037893425.1). NCBI lineage: Eukaryota > Metazoa > Arthropoda > Insecta > Hymenoptera > Ichneumonidae > Campoplex > Campoplex nolae. The sequence goes on from JBBLXU010002270.1 coordinate 2,094, forward strand.
GTCAATCAACGGAAATATTAAGGCTACAATGAGCTGTTTCCTTAAATCACGCGGTAATAAATGCTTATTGAATTTAAGCTTATGAAGAGCAGCAAAAATTTTTCGCGAAATTTCAGAGACATGGCGCTTCCAGCTTAGGTCATCACAGATAAAAACTCCAAGATTACGTGCGTCACGCACAAACGGTACTGGTACGTTATTAACTACGACGAAAGGTAATTGACTAAAGTTCAGCTGACGAACTCTTGCATTGCTCCCTAGGACGAGAATTTTAGTTTTTGCTACATTCAGCCGGAGACCATTTGCTTGCGCGAAGTTGAATATGATATTAGCATCATGACTGACTTTAGTCAGGGCTTCAACCAATCTATGTGGCTCACACGAAAGAAATATTTGCGTGTCATCTGCGAATACCATATGCTCGGTGTAGACTAAATTACTTGCAATAGAATTGATAAAGATCATAAAAAGTAGCGGTCCCAACACCGAGCCCTGAGGTACACCCATCGACGTACTCAACCACTTGGAGCATTTTCCAGACTCTTCAACTACGGATTGGCATCTATTCGATAAATAGGAATAAATCCATCTCAGCCCAGGATCGTCAAACCCAATCAATTTCAACTTAACCAATAAATGAAAATGCGAGACAGTATCAAACGCCTTCGAGAAATCGAACATTACTAGCACAGTCAGTAATCCTCTGTCAATGCCCCTACGAATATCGTCACAAACGCCAAGAAGAGCAGTCTGTGTGCTGAAACCACGCCGATATGCAGATTGACGATGATCGAAGATATCATATAATTCACAATGCGCTACTATCTGATCCTTTACTTCCCGTTCAAATATTTTCGTCATAGCTGGCAAATTGGCGATAGGGCGCGTATCAGAAGGTGATTCAGGAGACTTAATCTTCAGTAGCGGTCTGATATAAGCTTTCTTCCAAGCATCAGGAAAATACGATATATTCAAAGATATGTTGAAAATAACCGTTAAATACTCAGCTAGACAGGGCGCCACGTTGCACATCGCAAAATTTGACACTCCATCAGGACCTTCCGCGAGAGACTTCGACTTAAGTAGATTGAACTGTTTCCTAACCGATTCGGAGCTGATCTGAGTAAACTTAAATAAATGCTCGCCTCGAGGGTATGCAGATAGATCAAGAAAAATATCCTCAGTACTACGGATATCAGAGCCTTTAGAAATAGAAGCATAATATTCATTTAATGTGTCACTTGAGAAAAAATTGAGTGGAGAGCTGACTGTAGTTCTTACGAGACCTATGCGCGCAAGCTCACGCCAAAGCTTGGCCGGATCATTTATATTAGCAAGTTTATTGGAGTAATAGGTGCATTTGGCATTTTTAATTATACTAGACAAGTTATCACGAAACCTCCTGAATTCGGCATAACCTAAGAGGCTATTTGAGCGCTTTGCACGTTTATAAAGCCGATTCCGTTCTTTAATTTGTTCTCTCAGCTCATTTGTAAGCCAGGGCGATGGAGTTCGAGAAGCTGAGAATGTCCTCCTGGGTGCATGGATATCCATAGCGTTTGTAAGTACACCTGATATCAAATTTACCCCACGATCTAACGCTTCTCCTGACGTAGAAAAATCTGCAGCAAGGTCGTGTATAGACGGAAGAAGATCGCGTACAGTACCAACATACTCTTGACAATTAAAATCTTTAACCTTACGACGACATACTGTCCTAGAGATCGCGACTTGCTCGTCGAATCTCATCACCAATGAGAGCATATCATGACCATTGATGAACGGTACGTCCGACTTACGAAACTCAACTACCTTGTCACCACTATCGATCATAATGACATCGAGCCATGAATCGCATGTCGCTGTATGATACGTAGCACCCGACCCAATAATATGCAAAGCGTGCGAGTAAGCTAAGTTTGACAGATAATTAGATTCAAAATTATTCAACAACAAATTACAGTTTAAATCTCCTGCCATTATGAGATTCTTATACGCATGCGAAAATTTATCCCATGACTCAATAAATGAATTGAACATTAGCCCTTTAGGACGCCGATATACTGTCGCAAACAACAGAGCGGCTCCTGTCGGTGTCCTGATATCTAATAACAAAAATTCCGGGGAATTAGAGAATTCGCTCGGGGATCTGTCCAACACTGTGGCTCGTAGTGACGTATGAATGAAACAAGCCACGCCTCCACCTTGCTTTCCCTCACGATCATTTCTAATTAGAAAGTAATTATTTAGAACTACCAATTCGTCCTCAATATGTGCATGAAGCCATGTCTCCGATATCGAAATAATGTGAAATTGATTCGCGGCAAAATAATCACGCACAATGTCAACATGAGCAGGCAACGAACAGGCATTAAAATGCGCAATTCTAAGTTCGCCCACTGAACCAGATTTATATGTAGTTCTTTTCAGACTGTCGAGAGACGAAGCAGGTACCGAAACCATCGTTTGTATTAAAAAAAGGTATCAAAATCGTTAAGTGAGCCGATCTTATGACACGGCTCACCCTCTTTTTTACGCGCAAATACACTCCCACCTTTCTCCCAGACAAACTTCACATCCATTGATCTAGCTTTGGCTCTGCAATCCATCAGGAAACGATGCAGATTTTGCGGAAGCATCTTACTGAGAAAGATATTGCGATTATGATCCGAAACAGAGCAATTTTCAAAAATATCAGATTTCAACAGATTTCCTGTTTGTTTTTTCTTTTCAATAATCGTATTTACAACCGATCCCGTCGTTAATTCAACCACATATGTCATATGTACATTTGATGAAGATGAGCCAGGCGCGGAGTTAGCTTTGCGAGGCATCGCTCTAACGGAAAGAATGTGTGGTGCGAGATGCTGCAAATCTAAAGCCTCAAAAATTCTCACTGCAATATCATGCGGTGATAGCGTAGCGTCGCATGGGATACCGGCCATCTTTAGCTCATGGCGAATATTCAAGTTGCCCCCTACTCCCGATCTTTGAGTTTTAAGCTCTCTTATTTCATTTTTCAAGGCTGAATTTTCATTGCGCAATTCATCTATGCGAGCAGAGTGTTCTAAAACCTTCCCTTCAATAATTGGAATTTTCGCCAAAATGTTTCGAATTTCGCAGTTCGTTGCATCCTGACTCGTACGGAAATTCGTTATTTCCGCTGTGATACGCAATTCCATTTCTTTGATCTCATTTAATAACGGCGCGAGCGAAGTATCCACGTTAGCATTGAGACCACGTTGTCTCGGGGACGAACCAGCTGACATGTCTGACACCGTGAAGTCAGCTGACGGATTCAATAAGGTGTCGTTAGCACAGTCACGATGCGCATTCGAGTTATTTTGACTAAAATGCAAGGCATTAGCTGGACAATTCGGTAGCGTAGGTAAATAGTTCAGGCAACAGACATTGGCTGACTTAGTTTTTAAATAATAACTGACACATCCCGGATGAAACGCTCTCCCACAGTCACGACAAGTTAAAGCATTTTTGCTAATACCGCTACTGCACTTAAAACAATCCATTTTGTACTATGACTTAACTATAGCGTAGTAATTGGTCACTCGATTTAATGTGCTTGGAATATTCACAGTCAATGTGACATAAAACGCATAAATTTATACTGCAATTTCGTGAATAAAATAAGAACGTGATTGTATAGTATACCAACTAGTTCATACGTAAACAAGCACGCTACGCGGTGTGTTCTTGTGCCGACGACGATCTGCATGAAATGAGATGTTCGGGACCCCTCGGGAAATTCCGGTCAGGACACGAGTACAGCAGTCTCGTACGATGTCCCCACTACACCAGTAGTGGGGGTTTAAATATTCTGGTCAACCGGAGCGATCACTTGGTGAGCATAGACCCGACGTGAGATCAATAGTCGATGATTATGAAGTTAGAATCGGCGATCCCCACTCGCCTGACACAGCGTTGCAGGACAGTCGGTAACATTCGGCGAGATACGAGACACAAGCCTGTCTCAAGCAGCGTCCCCACTACACCAGTAGTGTGGATCAGACCAAAGGTATCTTAGTCAACCAATGAGTGTCTCAATGAGAAGTGACAAGCGTAATCGATAATCGTGGACGTGAGTAATCGATAATCATGAGTAATCGATATGATGATCCCCTCTTCACGATCACACGCTCCCGCACCAAGAAAAATGGCTGCCCCACAAGACTCTCGACGAAAATTTTCACAACACTTTTCATCCAAAATATGTAGCAATTGAGTGATCTCTCGTACAGCACTTTTAGAAATGGATGAAAAGCGTTAAAGGGCCCGCTTTCAGCTGAAACAAACCGCCCGCAGGCATGGAACAGCAGAGAAAATTCACCAATTTGAGGAGCGAAGTAAAACACGTCTAGCAATACTCACAGTCACAATCAGAGAGGGAGAGAGGGAGAGAGGGAGAGAGAGAGAGAGGGAGAGAGAGAGAGGGAGAGAGGGAGAGAGGGAGAGAGGGAGAGAGGGAGAGAGGGAGAGGGGGAGAGGGGGAGAGGGGGAGAGGGGGAGAGGGGGAGAGAGGGGAGAGAGGGAGAGGGGGAGAGGGGAGAGGGGGAGAGGGGAGAGGGGGAGAGGGGGAGAGAGGGAGAGGGGGAGAGGGGAGAGAGGGAGAGGGGGAGAGGGGAGAGGGGGAGAGGGGGAGAGGGGAGAGGGGAGAGGGGGAGAGGGGGAGAGGGGGAGAGGGGGAGAGAGGGGAGAGGGGAGAGGGGGAGAGGGAGAGAGAGGGAGAGAGGGAGAGGGGGAGAGGGGAGAGGGGAGAGGGGGGGAGAGGGAGAGGGAGATGTTATTTATTCATTATTGAATCAGTGCAACTTTTAGGCAAAACAAATAATTCAAAACTACAAAAATAGAAATAGCCCAGTCGGGTTAGCAAAAATAAGCGCCGAACCCTGCGAAATTGCCGTGCTCAATTTTATTGTTGGAATCTTTGGAGGGGGTCAGTGGAAGTCTAAATTCGAAATGGCGACCAAATTCTAACGGTGCGTCAGCCGCCATTTTGAATTCAAACAAAAACGGTTTTTACTTAATAACTCTGCCACTTTCAATTTTCCGACAAAAGTTTGAATGACAAAGTTGTTGCAAATTTAATTCTCTACAATTTATTTTCCGCAAATTTTTTCGTATGATCGATATTTTCAGAGTTAAGCAGCAAAATAGTGAAAAAGTATTATTATCAAGTTATCTCGTTTGTTATTAATTTTTGAACATAAATGCTCAACAACAAAGTTGTAGAGAATTTAATTTCCAAGAAATTTAGTCCATACGACTTTTTTTGTAGAATCAATATTTAAGGTGCTACGCTTGCAGTACAGGCAAAGAGTACCGTAAAAATTGTATTTTGCGAACTCCTTTCCTATTATATATATTCTATTCCACGGTATTCCACGTCAAACCGGCTGCCTTTTTCCCTGACCCTCACCGATTTGGTTAATTTTATTTTATATTATTATATGAAGTCTAAAAGCCACCCTGAAATTTGTTGAGATTTTTCTGAACAGCCATTATTGAAAAAAAAAATCTAAAAAAAAGCCCCTTTTTAAAGATCTGAAAAAAATCCTAAAAATCGGTGATGATATGCCAAACATTTTAAGCTACCGTCCGTAGTGGAAGTACGATTTTCTCTGTGTATTAATCGGTTAATAACGTTAAAATGCAACTATGAATTTGCAGAAGCTTATTTTTTTTGGTGATGAATCTGTCAAATAATTGGAGCCCCGAAATTCAGTGGGGGCAGATTGACCCATCTTATCCGGCTAGACCCTTTTAACGCAATCAGAACCAGAGCGACCATGGAAAAAAACTTTTTCAACCCGAATGTTCCATTTCATCATGCCAAATCGAAGCCAATCAAGGAACACTTGCATGGAAACTTCATGTTACTTTACAAAATTTTTGAAGTCTATAGCCATCTGTTGCATTATGATGATAAACTACTATCAGACACACTATCAGAAAAAGAGCTCTTGAACACTTCTGGAACAAATTTTTTGAATTTATTTTGCCAAAGTAGAAGACGAAGAGTGAAAAAACGTAATGTTCACTCAGTCTAACAAAATTGGAAAATTTTGGAGATATCCATTGTGTTCTGAAGCCAAAAATTTGTATTCCATCCAAAATTGTGCTTCCGATGACTTTTTATGATCATATTTCACATTCATAATACACAGACAATCAATGATGAATAGTAGAAATGCTTAGCATACATGTGACTTTATTAAATTTTCAAAGTTTTCAGTTATCCGCTGCATTCCAATTATCTACATTTTGATTCTAGCCCAAAAATAAGCAGTAGAAAACTTTTGAAAACTACTTTTCGAATGTAATAGGTCAGAACTAAAGAAAAAAAGTGAAAAAACACAGCGCACTTCAAGCTCAACAGAAATGAGTAGCCGAAGACTTTTGGATCAAATTTTTCAATTCATATGCCATCGGAGCTAAAAAGTGGAAATGCATGGCACACATGCCGCTTCACAGAAATTTCAAAGTTTGTAGGTATCTGCTGCATCCCAATGATAACATTTTTAATACTATCAGGAAAAAAGCACCCGGCGATTTCCTGAAACATTTTTTTTAAATTTATTATGACACATCTAAAGAAGAAAAGTGAAAGATCATAGCGCACATTGAGTCTAACAAAATTCAGGAATTTCAGTTGTTACCATGGCCGTTCGCAGACAAAAATTTTGATCCCATCGAACAATGAGCAGCCGAATGGAACAAATTCCATGAGAACCAGAGCGAACATACAAGGAATCTTTTTGAATGAGAATGTTTCAATTTATGATGTCAAATTGGAGCCAAACATGCAAATAATTTAGCTAGCACACATGTCGATCCACAAAATTTTCAACGTTTGCAGGATTCCGCTGCATTCCAATTATGTATATTCTGATACTATCCGGAAAAGAGCACCCAAAGATTTTCTGAAACGACTTTTGAAATTCATTCTGCCAGAACTAAGGAGAGAAAACAAAAAATCAAAAAATTGTAGGTACCCGCTGCATGTCGATGATACAAGTTGTGATAATATGAAAAAAATAGCACTTTAGACTTTCTAAAACATCTTTTTAAAATTCATTATGACACATCTAATGAAGAAAAGTAACCAACATGATGCATATTGGGTCTAACAAAATTGAGAATTTTGGATGTCTCCATGGCAATCCGTGGACAAAGATTTTGATCGCATCCCAAAATGAGCGCTGAAGATTATTTGTAATAAATTTTTTAATAAATAATAATGGCACAATCACAGGTGGGGATAAGTGGAAAAACTCAACATACATTTCGCTTGATAAAGTTATCAAACTTCGTAGGTGACCGCTGCATCTCAGCGATACAAATTTTGATACCATTAGAAAAAGAACACTCGGAGACTTTTTGAAACAACTTTTTGAATTCATTATACACAACTGTAGAGGATAGAGAATAACTTAGCATACTGGGCCAAACAAATTTATTAAATTCCGAATGTATCCATTACATCACAATAGCAGACATTTTTATCCCATCTATTGATGAGAAACTAAAGACTTTTTGGTTCAAATCTTTCAACTCATGTTGCCGCAGTGACAGCGGAGAAGTACAAATGCACAGCACACATATTGTCCAATAAACTGATGACACTTTTGGTATTGATATATTGCATGCTGATAAGGAAAAAAATGGACAGAGGGGCACGACCAAATTGAATAAAGAGATATGTGACAGCTTATCAGATAATGATGACAAAATAATTCTAATTAACACACATTTATTTCGATTTTTTATTCGAATGCATTAGTATATATACAACATACAATAATTATGTGATTTCGAAATAAAATATCTGATTTGAAGTTATAGCTTAACCTATATTTCTCGCGGCTGGGTAATGACAACACTTAATGAATATTTTTCACAGACGTATAATTTTATCTTATAAATTCAATGCTTAACACTTATTCTTGCACCGAGCTTCAAAATAAATTAAAACTCGCACATCCCGCACTGTTTTTGAAAATCGAGTGTCTCGCGAACCCAGACACTGCCGGACCGACTCGAAAAATAAAACTTTTATAATTCTTTTCACACACTTTAAATTGATATCACACTTTACATACTGATTCACTGGTCTCGAACGAACACACGCGATGCTTCGAGAACACACAAATAACTGTAATTTTACAATTATCGTAAAATTGAAACCGCGGCCGAAAAAACACGCACAACAACCCGGGCGCAGCCATATTGTCTAGCTGTCATCGCCGATCCTTCCGATCAGCGCGATGAAAGTACATCACGCAAGCCAGTTCGTAGCTCCAACATAATTGGCCGAGGAGTTTTCTCAACGCTCATTGGTTGGAACAAGAATTCTCTCACCGAGGATTGGTGATCATGGAGGACATGGAGCCTTTGTCTGTAGCAGTCAGTACGCGTATACAGATACGTATAAATCCTGAATGTGTTAGTAACTTTTGCATAAAGTTAAGCCCGTGCAAAGTTTTTTCTCAGCAATTACGCCACGAATCAAGTTAATTTTGGGCTCATTCGAAAGATAATTTCTTAATTAATCTCCAGTTCAATTTTTACGGCCTCAAACGACTCATGAGCTTCGAAAATGAACAAAATGATATTTCGATTTTACCCCCACCACCGCGAAAAGTTTTGTTTCGAGAAAGTATAGTCTCGGCGAGCCTCGGGCCAGAAGACGACAGGCTGTCAATGTACTTGTCCCGAGACTCTACCGAGTCTCTTGATAGAAATTCTTGTACTTGAACTTCTGGTCAAAAAACCCATAGTTTTCGAATTACGGAAATTGACATACCTGGAGTTCGACTAGAATTGATGAAAAAAAAAATTTCTGAAAAAAGTCTAGTGACTAGAACAATCTTGGAGGCAACTTTTCACTCCTCTGAGATTTTTTTCTACATGTGATAGTTTTCGTGTTACGCAGGAATTTCTGAATTTCGTCTTTTTTCGCAAAAAACATGATAACTTTTTTTGAAAGAAGAAAAAAACGGAATTGAAACTTAATCTTTGCCTTTTTAAGATCCGGTCAAAGAAATTCGAAAAATAAAATTCTACTGAAAACGCGGTCACTCTGTAAAAAAGACGAAAAATGGTCGTTTTCAAAATGACGTCCTAGCCGTAAAAAAAATCGCAAAAATTTTTCAAAAAAAGCAAATTGAAATGGGATTCTTCTTTTTTAAAATTCCGTTCATTAAATTCATTCATCTACATTATCGACGGAATAACACGAAAAAGAGTGTGGGAACTTTTTCGGACTTTTGTCCGCAAACTTTCCGACGGTAGTGTACATTTTGATACTTACAGAAAAAAAGCAGAGGGAGACTTTTCAAATCTACTTTTTGAATTTAATATGCCAGAACTAAAAAGGGAGAGCGAAAAATACAGCGCACTTCAAGCTCAACGGAAATGAGTAGCCGAAGACTTTTGTAACAAATTTTTCAATTCATATGACATAGTCGGAGTCAAAAAGTGGAAATACTTGGCACACAAGCCGCTTCACAGAAATGTCCAAGTTTGTAGGTATCCGCTGTATTCCAATGAATCTCATTTTGATACCATCAGAAACAGAGCATCCAAAAACTTTCTGAATTAGCTTTTTTAAATATATTATGAGAAAAGTAAAGTAAAAAAGAGTAAAGCATAGTGCACTTTAGAACCAACAAAATTTCAAAGTTTTTTATGTATTTTTCTCAAGATTTTTGAGACAAAAATTCTGATTTTATCCAAAAATGAGCAGCGAAAGACTTTTTATAATAAATTTTTCAATCCATAATGCTAAAATTAGAAAGAAAAAGTTAAAACCTATGTCGATTCATATGTCGCAAAAAATTTCCGAAGTTTGCAGGTGTCCGCTGCATTCCAATTATCTAGTTTTTGATACTAATAGAATTGAGAAAGCAGAAAACCATTTGAAACAACTTTTTTCAATTCTTCATGCCAGTACTAAAGAGGAAAAGCAAAAACCACAGCGTACTTCAAGTCCAACAGAATTCAAAACTTTTTCAGGAATTGATGGGGTTTCAAAGACAGCAATTTAGATCCTAGCTGTTCAAGAACAAGCCGCTGAAGACTTTTATGACAAGTTTTCCAATTCATATGTCACAGTTGGAGCCCAAGAGTGGAAATACTTGGTACACATGTCGCTTCACAGAAATTCCAAAGTTTATAGGTATCCGCTGCATACCAATGATACAAATTTTGATCCTACTGAAAAAAAGTACCCGATGACTTCCTGAAATCTTCTTTTCGAATTCATTATGACACATGTAGAAAAGAAAAGTGAATAAATATTGTGCACATTGGGTCGAAAGAAATTCAGTAATTTCTGTTGTTTCTGTGGCTATTCGCAGATAAAATTTTGAGCGCATCGAAAAGTAAGCAGCCATAGACTTTTTATTATGAATTTATCAACCAATAATGCTACAATAAGAAATGAAAAGTGGAAAGACTCAACGTACACGTCGCTTTATAAAGTTGTGAAACTTTGTATGTGCTCGCTCGATCTCACCGATACCAATTCTGATACTATCAGAAAAAATGCACCCGAAGACTTTTCGAAACAACTTTTTGAATTCATTTTACACAACCGGAGCGAAAAGTGAATAACTTAGCATACACTGATCCCAAAACATTTCTTAAAGTTCGGGTGTATCCATTAGGTCACAATGAGAAACATTTTAATCCTGTCAATTAACGAGCAACTAAAGACTTTTTGTAACAAATCTTTCAACTTATGTTGCCGCAGTGGAAGCGAAGAAGTATAAATGCACAGCAAACACATTTTCCAACAAACTGGTGAAACTTGGCAGTCGTACACTGCGTATCGATGCGGAAATAAATGGACCAAAGGGCACGACCAAATTGAGTAAAGAAAAATATGACAGCTCAATAGATAATGATGACACAATAAATCTAATCAGCACACATTTATTATGATTTTTTATTCGAATTCATCAATAAATCAATACATATATACAATAATTGCGTGTTCCCGAAATGAAATTTCTGACTCCAAGTTATAGGTTAACCTAGATTTATCGCAGCTGGGTAATAAAAACGCTTTTAAATATTTATGGCACTTGAATAACTTTTTTGATGTTTATTATGTACGTCTGGTTTTCTTAATATTATGACACCACACCACCAATTTTAATAAAATAAATAGATATTATGCACTTCATTAGACGATAAACGTTTTTTTCATTTATCCGGCACTTCGTTATATGTCGAAACTCTGTTTGTTTATACCATCAAAAACTGACAGATGGTCTTTCAATATATAAATATAGATATTTAATAAAAACACTTCACGAAAGAAAATGACAAAATTAACTGATTCACCACGAATATATCTAGCACACGGTACACACATCTATATCTATAGTACACACATATATATTAGGGTGGTCCTTATTTGGGGTATTTTTGAATTTTACCCCATGTACCCCGTAGAACAGTTGGAAATGAATTAAAAAAAATGTGTGCCAAAGAATTTTTAATTATTTTAATAATAACACGTGCCCCTTGGTCTGCCATTTTCCCCATTTAAATAACACAGGTTTTTGAGGTATTCGTACTTTTTTCTTCTTTCCCTGCATACTGATGGTTTTAAAAATATTTCATGCTTGTAAGTTTATTGAATACGGATACAAGAAAACATACAAATGGTTGAAAGTCATGAACTAATTATTATTAAGTTTTAATATACACTTAAATGAAAATAATGTATCCGTTTTTTTCATAAAATCGCGTTTGGAGTAATTCATAATCTAGCATATTATTCGAGCAATTCTTTCTTGGAATGTATTTTTTGTCAATGATTTTCAAGACGTTTTGATGTGTAGCGAGTTTTAAGTTTTGACTGAAAAAAAATTCAAAAAAGAAAAAATTCTGAGAAAATTTCCATGGATTGAAAACTTAAAAAAAAGTTACCCAAATTGTACTTTGGCCCAAACACTGAGGTTTTTGGGTTGGTCATTTATCAGTCATTTATCATTTTTCATTTATCATTTATCATTTATCAGAGTTTCGACTGAAAAAGAGAAAAAAAAATCGGACTAAAATTCTTATAAAATTCTAGTCGATTCACGATGATCTGAAAAACCTGTTATTTAAATAGGGAAAATGGGAAAAAAACATAAACCACTCCCAACCAAAAGTATGTTACGAGCCGCACTAAAAGTTTGATGGCTCTTTGAAAAATGGAGATATCCTAATTTAGCAAACGGCGTTTTGAAAATGACAAATTTACCTCCATATCTCTTTTTCTAAATATTTTTTATGATTTTTTTTGGATCCGGTACGCATTTTAAAAAAAAGTTTTTCCCGGTTATATTTTTGGCAATGTAAAATTAGACCTATGGCTTCTGGAATTTTTTCCGCTATTTTTTTAATTACAATCGTAAGAGGGGCAGCAACAGCTTCAATTTCGTTTTTAAAAAAGTTTCCTGTCAATTTTTCCTACAGACTTATTCTATTTTAGCTTGTAAAAGACGTTTTTCGAAAATGCGGCTCAACTCGAAAACTTCAAGACGTGAAGGAAATTGTCAAACGGAAAAAAACTTGCATAAGATCATCGTGTATTGACTAGAATTTTACAAGAATTTTAGTCCGATTTTTTTTCTCTTTTTCAGTAGAAACTCTGATAAATGATAAATGATAAATGATAAATAAAAAATGATAAATGACTGATAAATGATCAACTCAAAAACCTCAGTGTTTGGGCCAAAGTATAAAGAAAAGAAATAATAAATGAAAAATGATAAATGACTGATAAATGATCAACCCAAAAACCTCAGTGTTTGGGCCAAAGTATAATTTGGGTAACTTTTTTTTAAGTTTTCAATCCAAGGAAATTTCGTCAGAATTTTTTCTTTTTTGAAATTTTTTTTAGTCAAAACTTAAAACTCGCTGCACATCAAAACGTCTTGAAAATCATTGACAGAAAAATACATTTCAAGAAAGAATTGCTCGAATAATATGCTAGATTATGAATTACTCCAAACGCGATTTTATGAGAAAAACGGATACATTATTTTCATTTACGTATAGATTGAAACTTAATAATAATTAGTTCATGACTTCCAACCGTTTGTATGTTTTCTTGTATCCGTATTCAATGAACTTACAAGCATGAAATATTTTTAAAACCATCAGTATGCAGGGAAAGAAGAAAAAAGTACGAAAACCTCAAAAACCTGTGTTATTTAAATGGGGAAAACGGCAGACCAAGGGGCACGTGTTATTATTAAAATAATTAAAAATCCTTTGGCACACATTTTTTTAAATTTATTTCCAACTGTTTTACGGGGTACATGGGGTAAAATTCAAAAACACCCCAAATAAGGACCACCCTAATATATATCTAGTACACGGTACTTTGCACTGTCAAAACAATTAATATATAGCCGATCACACTTTTCTTGGTTATAGCGGCGAGGTGTGAGTCTGCGACACCGCCGTGAAGTTAGCCCCGAGGACATGAGGCCTTTGATGGTGTTAAATACAGACACGTCAAAAACTTGAATGTGTTAGTAGTTTTTGCATAATGTTGACCCTGTGCAAAGTTTTTTCTCAGCAAATACGCCACGAATCATGCTGATTTCGGGCTCAATCGAAAGGGAATTTCCTAATTGATCTCCAGTTCAATTTGCAAGGCATCAAATGACTCCTGAGCTTCGTAATTGAACGAAATGACATGCCAAATTTACCCCCACCACCGCGAATCATTTTATTCAGAGAAAGTATAGTCTCGGCGAGCCTCGGCAAAGAACTCAGATGTGTATCGAAGCACAGTTCTTACGGGCCGTCTGAAGACAAACTTTCTGCGACCCAATCTGCCACTTGGCGGCGTGGTGTTCGCATCGTGACGTCACCTGCGATTGCGGTGTGCCCACGTGCGACATGGGATGAGTTCTAGGGTTCGAGACCTACTATTTTTTTTTTTTTTATAGGAATAAGGAAACATTTTGTAGTGTAATATTTGCGGGCCCAATACGACAACTCAATGTTTTCATAATTTATTTTACAATTAAATCAGTCTAAATATTAAGCGTCGATTCATGATTTATATATGGATTTTGTGTTTACCATGTATACTTGATACGATAGTGTCAGCGTAGAGTGTTGGACTAGTAACCGGATTAGACCGGGTTCAATCCCTATTTTGTCATTTTTTTTTTTTTTTTCAATCCAGCTTTTATACCCAATTACCCAGCTTACTACCCAATTGGAATAAATAAAAAAAAAGTGATTCTTTTTAACAACTACATTTTTTTTAATCCATCGATTTATCTTGTCGCTTCAAAAAGTGAATAATAATTAGTTCCTCCAGTGCATTATAACTACGAGAGCAAGAGAGATGGAACGAGCACATACGGTTTAGCATGCAAGTGAAAGCAAGAATGAAGATATGGATCTACTTGTTTTTTAATTTTTTTTTTTTTCATAGGAACAAGAAAACATTTTATAATGTAATGTTTGCGGGTCCAATACGACAACTGAATGTTTACATAATTTATTTTCCAACCAAATCAGTTTAAATATTAAGCGTCGATTCATGATTTATATATGGGTTTTGTGATCTCAGATATATATCTGATTGGTTAGTGTCAGCATAAAATGTTGGACTAGTAATCAAGGGGACCTGGTTCAATTCTTACTTTTGTCATATTTTTTTTTTTTTCAATCCAGCTTTTATACTAATACCCAATTGGAACAAATTTTAAAAAATGTGATTCTTTCTAAAAACTAAATTTTTTTTTAATCCATCGATTTATCTTCCCGCTTTAAAAAATGGATAATAATTAGTTCCCACAGTGCATCATAACTGTGAGAGTAAGAGAGATAGAATGAGCGCGTGCGGCTGAGTATGCGAGTGGAAGCGAGAAGGGAGATACGACGCCAGCGCCACCGACTGCGAACTACACTGGGGGAGTGACGTCATTCCCCCAGTGAAAATCGGCACGAAAAATCCTTAAGAACTGTGCTTCTATATACATCTGAGTTCTTTGGCCTCGGGCCAGCAGACGACAGAGCTGTACTTGTCCCGAGACTCTACCGAGTCTCTTGATATTGAGATGCCAAGAGATATAGTTTTCTCGAGAACAGTAGAACCGGCAATAGTGCCAAGCGAACGCAATAACGAAAAGATATGGCTAGGCATTGAACATCCTGCGAGTGAGCACAAACATACAGATGATGAGATTGAGCCATTACAACATGCAGAGGAACCTGGAGCAGGACAGCTGGAACACAAAAAGGAATTGAACAACGAGAATGAGCATCAACAAGCAGCGGGAGATATGGAGAACAACAACGAAGCGGATTAACCCGAGGACGAACCATATCATCTTCGAGATAGAAATGCGCTAAGAACTCCCATGAGATTCCGTGTTTTCATTAACAATATATTTCTAGCAGAGAATCAAGAACCTCTATCATATCTTGAGGCAATACAAGGAAAGAACAGAGTGCAATGGAAAAGAGCGATGGACGAGGAATTCGAATCTCTCATGCAGAACAATGTTTGGGAGCTTGTGGATACGCCAATAAATTCAAATATTATCGATTGCAAGTGGACATATAAATTGAAGCGAGATGCAAACGGCAACATCAAGCGATACAAGGCGACACTGGTCGCACGGGGTTTCGACAAAGAAAGGGCATCAACTACCAGGAAACCCATAGCCCTGTAGTCCGATTTGACTAGATTCGTGCTATTCTCGCTGTAGCTAAGTTCGAATCCATGCAGATAAAGCAGTTCGACGTGAAAACTGCGTTTTTATACGGCAACATCGACGAAGTTATTTACATGCAACAGCCAGAGGGCTACGACGACACAAGTGGAAAAGTCTGCAAGTTGAATCGAAGTCTGTACGGGTTAAAGCAGTCATCTGGATGCTGGAGCGGCCGTTTCACTGAGTTCCTGAAGAGATTTAATCTAAAAGCGACTGGACACGTCAGGACGGTTGGAAGTAGAGCCCATTGTTCCTACGCTAATTGGTATTACTCCGCAGAGTAATACCGAGGCGACGAGCGCGCGTAAGGCATGCGGTGATTACTGTGGACCGCAGGACTGAAGGGGTGGAATGCGCTGACTTGGGACTGATAAGCGGGGAGAGAGAGAGAGAGAGAGAAATGCATGGGAAAGAGTTGATGTGAGGATAGAGCGGATGAGAGGTTTCGGGTGTTGTGTGGGAAAGGGATTGGAAATAGGTATGAGGACTACAGGGCTGTTACACAGGAGTGTTAAAATAATCTTCTTTTACTGCGCAGGACTGATATCACTAGTTGTACTATGAAAATACGTAGTAGATATAATTTTGTTTATTCTGTTCGTAGTTCAGTTGTTATTATTACGGAAAATAAAGAGCACACAATTGATTTTTTTCTTGAAATTCATATCCAATTATTTCTTGCATAAGAAGCGAAAAGTTATTTGCGCCTATTTGAAGTATAAGAGCATGCTTATTTGTTAGTCGTCATGGATACGATTGTTTATTCGTTGCTAAGTAATGAACAAAATTTTGTTTTCGTTGCTATGGACATATTAATATTGTTAGTTGCTATGGTGACAATCAAACATGAAAATAACGAATAAAATTCGGAGAATTGAGCTCGCAATTCGATATTCGATTGCCAATGGACTATTTATTTAGAGACAATTCGATATTCGATTGCCCATGGACTATTTATTAAGGAATTATTTTGTTAACGAAAGTTAACTTGAATTTATTATATTACCATTTTGTTATCGAAGTTTAAAATTTATTGTAAATTATATTCTTAATTTTTCGGAAGAATATTTTCATACTTGTTTTTTTTTCTTTTAATAAATCTGAATTGTAATTCCGGATTTTCGTGTCGATTTCCGTGTGATTCTTTTATCAAATTGTCCGACCTCGCCTCTCTACCAAATTGGTTATAAAATACGGCTACGACCGGGAAATTTTTATTTTCGTTCTCGGTATTTTCGAATGAAATTTGTCTAAGGTCATCTTAGGCTGGCGTCCAGAAATTATCGAGAGCGAAATTCATTTTGTGCGGCCTGTCGGAAAAGTTGTTACAATGTATGGGTATTGGTGTATATTGCGGTTTGCTCACGTTTAAATAAATTACATAGTATAACGACGACGTAGTCTCTGTTCAAAGAGCGAGAGGTCGGAGACCTCGAATGACAAGACCTCGTCGAACTGAGATATTTTGTCTAACACACTATTACGCATAAACTCTGATTTTTATTATAATAAGTTTATTTTCGCCGACCACGAATTAACCCACCGTGAACTCGACAATCAATCGCGGCAATGGACTTCCGCACGCTTATATTGTAATCTGCTCGCTCTCACTATCACGGTTCACTTACCGTTCTACTTATCTAAAGCCCTTTTTGCGGCTTGCCCGCTTATTCGCGCCTTTTCTCGACTTTCCTCACTACCCGCGCCATCTATTTCGCTGCGCCATCTATTTCGTCGCGGCATCTTTTCAAATTCGATTATTCTGTTTAACAAAATAATGTTTTTTTTTGTTGAAGTTTGTCCCGTGTGTTACGTCCAAAAGGGACTAACTTGGTTTAAGCGTAATTCTGTAATAAAGGTAAAGTGCTGCCACCAGATCGTACTGAAGGTACGATCGAAAGGATATTAAAGGGTATAGGATAGCGTATAAGGTTTGAGGAATGCCTGTCGGTCCCGTACGGGCCCCGATATTCGCTGACAAAGGGTGATAAAATAATAGACAAGAACAATATGGATATATATATGATTAAACAATATGATGAATGTGATTTATTTAACTTACTACTTAGCGGTTACACGTATTTGCGCGGGGACAATTTCCCCCGCGGTCACTTCACACAAATGCCCGCGAATTACAATCGCGGTTCGCGGGCCACTCCCAAAATACAAATAAGAAAATAAAGGTTTAAATTGAATGAGAAAGTAGAACGAAACGGTGCCCTTGACAGCAAGGCTTGGCTCTCGTGTAAGGACACTATACAACGTCCTGAGCACAGGGGGTGGTGCCTGTGCCACTCGCGCACTTGGGTTTACGGAACCAAGTCTTATCCCTCTATGCGGGTCAACCTGACTAATCGGGACAGGGATTATTACACCGCCGCGAATGGAGCTCGGTTACGGAGTTTTCCAACCGCAGGAATGAACCGTGGCAAAATTGGAACTGAAGCAGAAAAGCCTCCACCGGAATAATGAGAGCTCGAGCTCTATCGTCCCGGTGGGGTCTTTTTGCCAACCCAGCGGTCATTCCCCCGGCCTTCAACTCCGCGGACGGACCCGCGGATCACGCGATGCGTAATCAGCGGATTCCATTCGAGCATCCGCTCACGGCGACTAAACCCGATCGAAGACACCGCACAGAAGGCACGTGTCAAGGGCACTTATATTAATATATTTTTAATTACTAATATAAGTCTTCACGTCACGCCCCGCTCCGTTCCCCCTCACCTCGGCCGATGCCGGGTGGCTTGAAACCTGTGGACGGACACGGGACGTGACACGTGCACGAATACTTTTGTCACCCACTTTATGTCCCATTTCATTAATCACTAAAACGTACTTATAAGACTTTCCGAAAATTCAAAACGATATGATCTACATTTGTTCATTGAAATTAGCGGCAACAAAACGATTGCAATGCATGCTTACCCATATTTATTTCTATTGGTCCAACTATGTGGCAAGCTGGGAGACGTTTCACTGCAAGTGTCAAATTTTCGTACTCTGCCATTTTTTCCTTTATTTCTTGTGGAATCGGTTCAAGATTGACGAACTGCTTCACTTGCTCATCTCTGTCTTCGGCCCAGATGAAGGAGAATTTAAGGTATGACTGAAAATTGCAAAAATGAAGACAACGTACTTAATAAATTGATTTACCTTACAATGAAACCTTTAACGTCACAAAAACACGTTTCGCATGTATCCATTTCTAGGGGATTATTCGCCATGAAATCGTCGATGAAAAAATTCGTAAACTACGATGTCGATTATATTCGAGGGCACTCTATTCACTGGCGCAATTACAATTTTGCTTAAACCCTTTTTAAATTATATTTTTGCGAAATAAAGTGAAAATGTAGCAGTTTTCAAGATCTGTTCTTTTTACTCCCGGCTGCCTGCAGGGCAAATAGACGGGAGTTATGCGTTTCACTGCGATCAGCTGATTGGCGCTATTCCTTTGTCATCACTTTTCTCCGGAATGGTAACAACTATTTTGACCAATTTTCGCATTTATTTTCAATATTTTCCGGACAATGTTCTTAGACAGACACTACCCGTCAAAAGTTTCCGGACAAAATTGCGAAAAAATCTCGGAGCGATTTTTTATTTCATTTTTTAAGCAGTACAGATAAACAAATTTGATATACGTAATTTCAAAGGAAAGGAACTCCTCTTTAATTTGCTTTTTTTGAAAATCATCTACGATTATTTTTACGTCCGCTACATCGTTTTGAACACTACCGTTTTTCACCTTTTTTTTTAGATTTACAGTTGGACCGTGTTGTGATAAAAAAGAAAGTTTCAAGTTTTCTTCGACCCGGACCTTAACGGGGACAGCGAAAACTTAAATTTTGTTTTTTGAAAAGTTCTGAACGATTTTTTTTCGGAGTTCCGGAAAAGGAAAAATGCGGAATATGCCACATACTTCAAAAACTAATGAATTTTTCAAAAAACCTCAAGAGATTAAAAAAAAGCGTTCGTTTCTGCTAAATTCTTCAGAAAAATTTGCCACAACCGACGTAAAATTTTGTTTATTAATTCTACCTAACCATGAAACCACGAGCCTCTAAGTATCCTCGCTCATAAAACCCTCAACTCAACGCTTTATAGTAGCCTCTAGTATTTAGGTCGTTCACTCTGACACGCGCTACACAAACAAACACACACATATGTCAAATACCTAAATTTCTGTAAACACCAACAAGCCAGCGAACGATCCCTTGCAGCCGGGCGCGTAGGTCATAGATCTTGAGCCCTAGCAACACTCCTCGAAGCGATACACTAGAAACTGATGCAACCATTTCCCCTGCACTAGATCTAAGAGGGCAAAGGCTTAAAAATACTTCCTTTTAAGGAAGTGAACTTCCCCACTCCTTACGAAATCAGCCCTATAAAAGGGCGAGATTTTTCATCGCGCCTTGCATTCCGTTCCGTACCTAGAGTCGCGTTTATACTGTTAGCAGTAGTTCGGTTGTCATTCGGTTAGCCGGCTTATACTTAAACTCTGATCGAACTCCGGGTCTTCTGTAGAAGAGAGCGAGTCGAGTCAAGAAGTCAAAGTGTTAAAGTATTTAAATTCAGATTCGGACTTAGAATACTTTTGATCATTTCATTTCAGTCCTTTGAGGACTTAGAATATTTTCATACTTTCGTTTCAAACTCAACCAAGACCAAGTAAGCTACTACGAACCAAAGATATTCAAAGACATCTCTCCGGTAAAGTACTTAACATTTATTTAATCAAGTTTGTATTCATCAAGTATATTTTACTAACAATCCATTTATATCACGAATTCATAGAGAATCCTAGATCTCTCTATTTATTCGAACATTGTATTTCTTACTAACAATTTACTTTCATTTAAAAGTGTATAAAGAATCCTAGATCTCTTTACTCGCAACCTAAACATCCTTTCCTCAGTCGCAACCAGATACAAGCAAGACTTCTCAAGGTCTATCAGTGTGCGCCCACCATACTCTAACGAGTATATATGAGGTATTCCACGTCAAACCAGCGGACTTTTTCCCTGACCCTCGCCGATTTGGTTAATTATTTTTTATATGATTATATGAAGTCTGAAAGACACCCTGGAATTTTTTCAGATTTTTCTGAACAGCCATTAAAAAATCCAAAAAAGTCCAAAAAAAGCCCCTTTTAAAAAATCTGAAAAAATTCCTAAAAATCGCTGATTATATGCCAAACACTTTAAGCTACCACCCGTAGTGGGAGTACGATTTTTTCTGTGTGTTAATCGGCTGATAACGTTGAAAAAATTCAAAAAATGCCAAATAACACTTACTCTGGCCTAATAGTTGAATATTTGGGTACCTAAAACCTATTTTCGTCACAATTTTCGAACAATCAGATAAAAAAATGGACCTTGATCAGCTAGTAGTTACGAATTCCCAATATAATAAGATTTTACGTACAATATTTGGAGCTGTTACACCGGTCATGGAAGGATCTTTTTCTAGAGTTGGAAAAAAATAGATTCACATATCATTTGATAAAATTGAATAAAACTATTGAATTAATACCTCAACTTTTTGCCTGGCTCAATTTTTTTTGTTTTGTACTGGTCTGAAATATTCCAAAAAAATTTTTGGGTACGAAAATATTCAACTATTGGGCCAGAGTAAGTGTTTTTCGGCATTTTTTGAATTTTTTCAACGTTATTAGCCGTTTAACACACAGAAAAAATCGTACTTCCACTACGGGCGGTAGCTCAAAGTGTTTGGCATATAATCAGCGATTTTTATAAATTTTTTCAGATTTTCAAAAAGGGGCTTTTTTTGGATATTTTTTTTTCAGAAATGGTTCTTCAGAAAAATCCGAAAAAATTCCAGGCTGTCTTTCACACTTCATATAATCATATAAAAAATAATTAACCAAATCGGCGAGGGTCAGGGAAAAAGTCCGCCGGTTTGACGTGGAATATCTCATATATTGTAACGGAACGCTGGAAGAGCGCCCCTATTACTCGTCTCGTAGACAAGGAGGAGTGCTTCTCGGAGCCGCGTAACGTCTAAATAGCGCTATCGCGCTCATCGATCATTAAGTCACACCTTATCAATTCGGGTGACGTCCTACTCGCGTGATAACACGCTCGTCGAACCAGCACTTACGCCCCTTGTCTCCAAACGGAGCCCGCTACGCTCTCTCTACACTGACGTCACAGCGGCCAGCGCAGTGCGAAACCAGCCCTCGAGACATGCCTTCAGTCCTTAGAGCAAGCATCTACCTACTCACCAACGTAGCCTCCTGATACTTGCGAATTGTGAACTACGCGCTCTCTAATAATTATCGCGAAGTGGGAATTTCACAGTTCGACTCTTGACCCTTGTGGTCATCCCCTCACATCCAATTCCCACCCGTCGTCGATCTGAACAACGAAGTAGGGAAATTTCTCCTGAGACCCGCGAATTGTGAACAACGCGCTCTCTAATTATTATCGCGGAGTGGGAATTTCACAGTTCGACTCTTGACCCTTGTGGTCATCCCCTCACATCCAATTCCCACCCGTCATCGATCTGAACAACGAAGTAGGGAAATTTCTCTTCTCAGCCCTGAGTCTATTTAAGAGCACGCACAAAGAGCTCCCGCACATTATTCCTGAATTTTCTGCATCTTCAAGTTCAACAACGTGTTGTCAACTATTACGGGTAATGTCTCATAACAATTGTTGAGCATTGCTCCTTCGACTTTAAATTCATCCTGAGTTCGTGATTAGGACTCTAACTCTCTGGAAAGCTCCAGCATTGCGCTGGATGTTGGACCTTAGGGTTAGAGTGTTAGACTGGTGATCTTAGGGAGGAATTTTTTAAATAAAACACGATTCAGACAGACTCGTAACCTCTGTGTGAATTTCTCGTAGAGCTCACGCATCCTCGAAGGATCAGCTCTCTCTCTTATCTCATTATCACACTGTGGAGTCGTTACTGAATGTTTAAATCGTGATTTATTGAAACATTACTATACGATAGGATTTTACCGTCAAATCGCGATCCTCTAGGGATGCTCGAAGTATACGATTGAATTTTTCTTGTTGGTCAGCCTCACTGACCTGTACTATAAGAAGCGCTCGCCCCGCTCATATCGAATGTGATATCACGAGGCATGAGATACGAACAAATATTACTTGTTGCTGTATCGAAATTATATAACGTCAGCTTCACTGACGCATCATAGATTCGTTAAAGACTATTGCTGCATAAATACTTTTCATTTAAATTTATCTCGATTGCAAGATCGAGCGCTATCATTTCGGGAGTAGGAGCGAACGCGAAACATAAATTTTCGTTCCTTTATTTTTTTGCGTTTCTAGCGTAAAGTCTGTTGTGTATGCTCATATCTATTTGTATTCACACGCATACTCGCATACCCGCGCTCAAGCATAGACAGAGCGATACGCGCTCCGAGAAGACTACCTCTTCGCCGCCCTACTAACCTAATAACAGTGCTCCTTCTAACGTATTTTGTTACGTGTTTTACCGTTGCACATTAATCAATAAAATTCTATTTTCCCACTAACTTAAATTTTAACATCATTTTCCATTAAAAACTCCATTTGTTGCCCACTTCCAATCTTTAATTTTTTTTTATCATTTCAGCAGCGATCTCTCTTACATTCGTTACAATGCCTATGATGAAGGGTCGATACTGTCACACATGAAAGTGACCATCACATCGCTGAGGCCTGTAACAAACACATGGGTGTGGAGAGAGAGAAAGTGCTGTTTCAATTAAATCCAGTCATTACAAATACACAAAACCTATCTGCAATCCTGTTGTTTTATTAATCGTAGTCAACTCGAGTCCAAATCCTTTCTCCTCCGCGCAAAGAGGAGGTCTTCTCGGGGATCACGCGATCCCGAAAAGTTTCAATACGGTTTGATGTTGATAGAAAAAATAATAAAGTTCGGAAATTCAACTATGTCACCAACCAAATTGCAAACGTAAAAAAATTAGATTGTAAAAAAATTCTGAACGAAGTACTTGGCGAGGATTTTTCCATGAAATTAGCATAGTGTATAGATCATGATCACGAACTCGCCAAGTACTTCGTTCAGAATTTTTTTACAATCTAATTTTTTTACGTTTGCAATTTGGTTGGTGACATAGTTGAATTTCCGAACTTTATTATTTTTTATATCAACATCAAACCGTATTTGAAAATTTATTGAAACGCGTTAAAACTTCCCGTATTTGGCCATGTATATTCCAACAGATCTTAACTTATTTTGTAACTTTTTTTGTATTCTTCTAAGCGGCGTTTTGGATTTTTTTTTTATATCATAGGGAAACAAGGGACCACCAATGTACTTGTCTACATTTTTTTTCCCCGTGTGGGGATTTTTGCGATTATATCACTTTTTTTCTCTAAAATTTTTAAATATTTTCGTTCATATAAACTCCTATGGAGACTGTATATAATTACAATCCGCACTTTTAGCTTGTGAATATAACCCATAACTGTTGATTTTATTTTGCATTTTTATATTTTGTAGATGAATATGTTCACTGCGAGATTTGAATACACAGGATCATGAAAAAAAATGCTTACCAGTCTGTTCAATAGTATATTGCACACCTAGGGCAGGAAAATAAGTAATGTCTCAGATCACATGTAATTGTCGGCCGAGGCGAAGCCGAGGCTGACAAACATGTGGTCTGAGGCTTTACTTTTTCCTGCCCGAGGTGTGTATACGATTTTTCTGTCCGACGCAGCCAGAATGTGGCAACTTCGGCCCGCGTAGCGGGCCGAAAGTAGCCACTTTCCGGCCGGAGGGCAGAAAAAGTTTATTCTGAGATCATTTTTTTCCACAATTTATCCAATTTACTCGCTAATCTCGCACTTTATCATTACAGAACTTCACTCAGAATCTCCGTTGAATATTTTTATTAAATCCATTGATCGAAATTTTTCGGACGTCCTGCACTTGATTATGTCAAAACTCCGCTGATAACCGTTTCACTGTTTAGACGTCATACACTACGCTTACACGGCACTCTTATTCCGATTTGGTTATAATGAGGTGTATATACATTGTGACGGTTTTTATTTTGAACCGTCCCTTAAAAATAAATCGAGCGAAAAAGCTCGCTCTCGTCTCTTTTGCTCGGTACTCCGGCCATGCAGCGATCTCACAGGGCTTGCCTAGAGCGATAGTTTACACGATTTATTGTTAATTTCGTCCCGTATATTATATAATTTTCATGTCGAGAGCAATATCGAAAAAAAGGAAAGAGAGAAGGACATTTGGAATAGAACGAGGATCGAGGTAGCGGCCAATCATCGTCGTATTGAAACGTATTTCGAGCGGAGCTCTTACGTTGGCCATCTCCAACTCCTCTCAAAATCGTGAAGTCATTTTCGTGCAGAGGAAAGTCCATCGGTAAACATCAGGAGATTTCGGGAAGGATTCGAAACATGGAATACTCGAGAAAGTTCGAGAATGATTGTCGGTTAACATCGTTGAACACCTCCGATTTGGAAAATCAGGGCGGTATAAATTAAGGCGACTGTCGATATTTCGTTTTCCTACCGAAAATCAAGATCCCGTAAAATTATAATTATCTGAGTCATCGGCGATTGACTTTATCTCGTATTAAATTGGTTGAAATTGACATTTGAAGGTCCATTAGTCCCGGGAAAATATTATAATAGTCGAGCTAGGGGTAAAAATGTAAAGTAATTACAAATTAGAAATATTCCTGATCATCGAAATCTTTCGGGGCCCTGTCTCACGCTCGCATATATTTCTCGCGCGACGGACCTGTCAATCACTTCGAAAATATTCGTATTACGAGAGGGAGGGAGCGAGAGCCTACGGTTCTACCGGCGATTCCCGAATTCGACAGATTTTTGCTAAGTATCGAGCAGGACAGACGTCCCGTCATCATCAATTATTAATAAAAGCTCGTAAGTCACTTCCTTCTCGCTTTCCGATTCGGTTGTTGAGCTCTTTTCTTTAATTAAATTCATGTTAAATAAAAACGGTGTTGCGGGAATTATTTTGATTATTAAAACGTCGTCCTCGTAAAACATCGAGAAACTCAGTCGCGGCAACGGTTCTATCTCCGGAGAAAATAACAACCATTTGAATTTTTCGCGTATCCTTGGCTCTCGTGGAGTAGATCGCGATTATTTTCGATATAGAATTCTTGTCGTGGCCGTACGTGAAAATCTCAACTTTTCGTGTTGCGTATAATTGTCTCCGGTTAGCGTAAGTTGTGACTCGGAAGGAAAGGTCGCGAAAACGGGAGAAATTGTGTAAAAAGTGTGCGTGTGAATTCGAGTGATTGGATCGGGACAATAAAATTCTCGTGATAAAGAAAAGCTCGGCCGAGTAACCGAATATCGGGGGCTCGGTAATAAAATTAGCGTTCCATCAATTTATTATTTTTAACATCGATTAATAAATCATTATCGCCTCGCTGTTGAGTAGATCCACAGCTAGTGTGAAGACGAGCTCGTGGTAAATTGTACGAAAGTGTAGGGTCCCGATCGGTGTGAGTGTGAGAGTGATATTCGAGTGTATGGTTTCGCGATTTTTCCCCTCCGCGGTTCGTAGAGGCACGCTATTAAATTATTTTCGTTCCTTCGATTGTATTCCGAGCGATTATCGATTATCAATTATATTATAAATTATTATTTTCTTTGTTTTAAATTGAAATTCCCGTGTTATTTCTTTTCTAATTATTTTGTTATCTTTTGCTAATAATAATCATTAAAACAGTATTACAATTATTTCGTGTTCTTCGATTATTTTCGAGCTTCACCCCGCCCATCCGCTGAAATCAGCTGGTCAACCGTCTGTCTCTCTCTCTTTCTCTTCATCGTCGAGTCGCTTTGCGACTGGCGCCCAAATAAAAAAATATAAAATCGACGAAAAAGAGAGAGAACGACTTTTGTGACATCGGGTATTACAGTTTGATGAAAATTTCCGTCACAACATATATATCGGGCATAATAAACCCGATTAATTAATCCGGAATAAGAGTTCCATGTGAACGTAGTAGTCATTGCTCTCTCTGCAGCTGTCACTGGAGATTGGCTTTCATGAAAATGGGTGATAGCTGGTGACAAGAGGCCTTTGATGGTGTTGTATACAGACACGTGAAATCTTTTATGTGTTGGTAACTTTTGCATAATCTTGAGCCCGTGCAAAGTTTTTTCTCAGCAATTAAGCGACCGATCATGCTGATTTTGGGCGCAATCGAAAGAGAATTTCTTAATAAGCTAAAAGTTTAATTTTTCAGTTCCTCAATTGCTTCTGAGCTTCGTAATTCAATAAAATGACATGTCAATTTTACCCCCACCACCGCGAAAAGTTTTGTTTCGAGAAAGTATAGTCTCGGCGAGCCTCGGGCCAGCAGACGACAGGCTGTCAATGTACTTGTCCCGAGACTCTACCGAGTCTCTTGATATGTAGACCTCAGAAATAACCCTCTTAATAATTTTCACAGACTCAGAGGTACCATGTGTCTAAAAGAAGCGCGTAGTTTAATTCCTCGATTTGACGGTACGAAACCGGAAGAAGCTCGCAAATTAGTAGATGCTTTTGCGCACGCGAACAAACTGATTCTCGAAGAAGACCAAGAAATTTTATTAGAAACCGTTTTAACGATTAAATTAACCGGTAGAGCAAAAGCGGAAGTCCGATATAAAAACATCCCCGACTTCGAGACTTTCAAGACAGTTATGTTAGAATTGTTCTGCGACACAAGAACTGTAGGAACTTTGCAATCTGAACTATATTCGAGCCAACAGAAATTTAACGAATCGGTAAAAGATTTTGGTAGAAGAATAGAAGACATTATGATGGATTTAATTGAAGCGAGTATTAGAAATCAACCGACAGTAATTGGTCAAATAGCCGTAGAAAAATACGTCCGAGGATTTGCTCTCTCTAGTTTCCAAGAAGGACTCAAAAGAGAGTATTGAACAATAGTAAAAGCTCCAGGTTATTCTAACCTAAACGAAGCCATTACCGCGGCGATAGACGAGGAAAAAATTCAACAAGGCAGAAGAGAGTCATTAAACGGGAATGGAAATGGCTCTATTACTTGTAATAAATGCAACAAACGAGGTCATCTTGCACGAGATTGTAGGAGCACGGAACATAGAAATGGAAATTACGGAAATAACGGAAATAATCAATTACCGACTTCCAACCGAAGCGTTGATTCTCTTTTTTGCAACTACTGTAAAAAACCGTGACATGTATACGACGACTGCTGGAACAGAAAGAATAGGAATGGCGATCAAAGAGGAAATAATTACCAGGGAAATAATCATCAAGGAAATAATTACCGAGGAAATGACTATCGAAATCAGACCCATCAGGGAAATCGAGGAAATTATAGTAACGGAAATAATAACCGTGGAAATCAAGGAAACAAGGGTAGAAACAGAGGTTATCAAAATAATCAACAAAACAATGGTCAAAATGGACAAAATTGTCAGGGAAATAGTCAAACTCGAAATCAAAATCAGTCGAACAGCGGAAACGCGGAAGAAAAGAAAACGATAGGTTCACTGAACCTCAGTCTCCTCGAACGGACAGCCGAGCGACAGAATGCGTACGTCAGCTGTTTGGAGGCTAATCAACCTACAGGTTGATTAAAAATAAATCAAACTCGAAATAAGTTCTGTAGATTCATGGGGCATGGCTAGCGATTTTTACGTCACATCACCGCAAGCAACAAATTCAGCTCTCCTCTTGAAAGCTGATACGGGAGCTCAATGCTGTATAATAAAAAGAAGCGTGTTAAACGAAAACACAGAAATTATCGACGAAACAGTCGAACTAACAGGCGTAGGAGGAAAAACTTTTTATGCCCTTTGCAAAGTTATAATTGAGATTAAAACACCCGCCGTCAACATTCTTCATGGATTTTTCGTCGTGGACAACGACGTTCCAATCAAAACGGACGGAATAATGGGTTTAGATTTTATGGAAAAACAAAGTCGACATTCTGGGTGGCCGAATTATCAAGATATACGGTCACGTCGAACCTTCGATTAACGGATCAGAGATAATCAAATCACCTCCCCGTTCAGAGAGCATCCATTACGTGAAAGCAAAAAATTTGGCAATAGGATGCGTAGCAGCCCATGGAATAGAAAAAGGAATAAAAATGGGGCAAGGAATCGTATCAGAAAAAAGAATGACCATTCCAATCACGTTTTTAAACACGTTAGAAACGGAAATAAATCTCAAAAGACCTTCGGTCGAAATAGAAGAAATTGAGAGTTGCCAAGAAAAAGATTTGAGAAAAAATGCTGAAATAGAAAATTCTCCCGCCACTGAGATTTACGTAGCCAGCGCCGGAGAAAAGGAAAAAAGAGTAATACAAATCATGAAGAAAATTGGAGCACATTCTCACCTCAACAAAGAGGAAGAAAAATTCCTCCAGGAATTTTGCAAAGAATACGGAGATGTATTCCACCTGGAAGGAGAAGAATTGGGAAACGCGAATCTCGTGGAACATCGTATTTATACGGAAGAAGGCACCGCACCGGTCAATATTCGTCCGTACAGTTTACCCGAGAATCACAAACAAGAAGTGATGACTCAAACACAAGAAATGCTCAAAAGCGGAATAATCAGGCCAAGCAGAAGCCCGTGGAATGCACCGCTACTGGTCGTTCCTAAAAAGGCGGATGCTCAAGGTAATATAATAAAGAGAGTTGTAGTAGACTTTCGGAAATTAAACGAGGTCACAGAGGGAGATTCCTACCCTCTACCTAACATCACGGAAATATTAGATCAATTGGGGCGAGCAAAATATTTTACAACGCTAGATCTCGCATCCGGATTTCATCAAATTCCGATGGCAGAAGAGGACAAACAAAAAAATGCCTTTCGGGTTGAAAAACGCACCACCGACTTTCCAAAGGTTGATGGACGCTGTTTTAGCAGGCCTTCAAGGTCTCAAATGTTACGTATATCTGGACGATATCGTAAAACACGGATCAAGTTTCAAAGAGCATAATGAGAGGTTAAAAGAAGTTTATGACAGATTCAGAGAAGCTCAGTTGAAAGTACAACCAAAAAAATGTCAATTTTTGAGACAGGAAACACGATATTTGGGTCACATCACTACCGAAGTGTGAGTAAAACCCGATCCTGAAAAAATTAAAGCTGTAAAAAATTTTCCAGCACTAAAAAACGTAAAAGGAGTCCAGTCATTCCTAGGACTCGCAGGATATAACAGAAAATTCATTCAAGACTTCTCAAAATTAGCAAAACCTCTAACGGAATTAATAAAAAAGGACAAAAAATTCGAGTGCAACGAGCATACGCAAGCAACTTTTGAAACTCTGAAAGGAACTCTCAGCACCGCACCTATACTAAAATATCCCGATTTCACAAAAACTTTCATCGTCACGACAGACGCATCCGACAAAGCGATAGGAGCCATCTTGTCACAAGGAAAAGTAGGGGAAGATCTACCGATTTGTTACGCGAGTAGAACGTTAAACAAAGCAGAAACTAATTATTCAGCGAACCCTTGCCGAATATCTAAAACATTTTATACAGGAAGACCAACGGGATTGGGATGAATGGTTGCCATACGTAATGTTCACATACAACACCACACCCTATTCAGCCACAGGATTCACCCCTTACGAATTAATATTCGGAAAGAAACCTGTTTTACCAACAGCACTACAACAGGCAGCAAGACCTACATACAGTGACGTCACTTTTCGCCCCGCCACCCGCACGAATATGTGTTGACCAGTGGCCCGATATACGGCCCATTCGACGCCGCTCATCGTTTCGTCTGGCTTACTCGGAGGAAGACGCAAATACCGCTGTACCGTTTATTGATTAGGATTAAGTAATTTTAGTTACCTCATGGCGTTTTTTTGTTCCTGGCCAGCTACCTAATATTACCTACCAGGCGAGAGACCTACCTACGAAATACCTTAGCAGTGTCTTACCTTCACCGATCAGACTCGAGACGAATATTTTTTGAACAATGGGATCATTTGCCTGTATTATCGTGGCCAATTTACCTTAGAGATCGAAACAAATACCTTTCCGGCTCTCTCGTAGGGAGACATTCGCACGCCATACCTACAATCGGCGATTCTATCGATCGAGTTTTCGCTCGCATTATGGGGATTGGGCTCCGAACAACCGAGCTCAATCCGGTGGACGAACGAAGGTTCACGTCGGAAAAGGGCCTAATTGAACGCCACCCGTGACCTTCTCACCGTTACAGCCGAGAGCTGCCCGTACACCGTCCTCCACTCGGGTGCTACAGTCCGTTCGCAACGGCGCCTCGTCCAGTGTGGCTCGGGATATTTTCCGAGAGCCAGGGTGCTGAAATTTGCCGGGCGTTTATCTGTGGGCCCATCGTGTTTTAAGGGACGCCTCGAATCATGAGGGAGGCCTCCCTCTTGCTCTATGGAGACATCGGCCGAGTCCCCAAGAGGAAAAGCATCCGAGTGGCGACCATCAACCGTGTGCGGGGAGGAGGCTTGGTCGGTGGAGTCGCCAGTATCAACGGCACGACCCGATTTTCATGTCACGCGAGAGGGTAATTATTCTCGAGCGTGAAATATTTTCATGAAGCCCGCGGGAAGCGTGGCGTAGCGAGCGACGAGAGTAGTTCGCGCTCAGGGCGTGAGAGCGCAGCCCTGCGGAGGGTCGGAAGTGGTGGGGAGAGCACCGAAAATCGGACTCGTTCGCCGAGAGCGAGGCCTAATGAGTCTTGTTCCCCCTGACCAATCGCGATACCTATGGTTTTCGGTGTTCGTGGGTGTCGGTGTCAAAACACCATTCAAGCGTCCGAATTTTTGGGGTTGACGCCCACTTTAAAACGGTTCATTCACGCAAATGTTTGGTGTCGACCTTTTTTTGTGGGTCCCTGAATGTAGGTGTCGACTCGGAAAGATTCGGTGTAGAGAGAGTATTTTTTGGGCTCTTGAATTTAAGTGCCGACGCTGTAATATTTGGTGTGTTGACTGTATTTTTTGGACCACTGAATTCTCATGTCAACGCTGAAATATTAAGTGTAGAGACCATCTTTTTTGGACCGTTGAATTGTAATGTCAACGCCGGAATATTGAGTGTTGAGACTGTCTTTTTTGAACCGCTCAATTGTAGCGTCGACGCCAGAATATTTGGTGTAGAGACCGTTTTTTTTTTTGGACCACGGAATTCTAATGTCAACGCCGAAATATTGAGTGTTGAGACTGTCTTTTTGGACCGCTGAATTGTAGCGTCGACGCCAGAATATTCGGTGTGGAGACCGCTTTTTTGAACCATTGAATTCTAATGTCGACGACGGAATATTGCGTATTGAGACCGTGTTTTTTGGACCGCTAAATTCCAGTGCCGACGCCGCAACATTGGAGTGTCGACATGATATTTTGTAGGCAGTAGGATTGCAGTATCGACACGGTAATAGTTGGGCGTCAAGACTGAAATTCTGGTCCACCCCAAATACGGTGTCAGAACCCCTCTATTCGGCGACGATACCGCGTGAGGCAGCGGGGTACGAAGTATACCGATGTTATGTCTTAATGAACAATGTAACGTATAAAATTCATACGATTTCATACTTTGCCAATAACACGATATAAAACTGTATGAAAATTAAAACGTTATATTGTACATAAAAAGATAACACACCGGTACGCGCAATACCGATAAATTTTTTTCGCAACATATTTTTGTTTACAAATCAATAATAGTAATCTGTATTTATTAACGATATTTGTATATCAAACAAATTATTCTTATCTTTTTATAACGTAAAAGGATATTTCTACCCTGTTCTTGCATGCATTTTCGTAATTGAAATATTGAATGATATGATGAACCGGTATCAACAATATTCAATCCGTTTCCCAAACATTTGCCATTCTCACTCCATAGGTTTTATGCTGTGATTTGTTGATGATAGCCGGTAGCATTACATCGTCTACGTGAACGTACCTTATATTATTTTTCGGTTTTAATGATTCTACGTGTCTGGTTTCGCACAACATACCGATATTCTCGAAATCGCTAACAAATATACCATTCATTACAGTGCCTTCCTCATTTTCGAAGCTTACAATTGACAATATTTCGGAAAATTGCTTGGTCGTCGTATACACGTATTTGTCGCAATTTCTTTTATTGCTATTCTCACCGTCTAAGCTGCAGTACAATATGACCCATTTATTATCGCTTTCTTTTATTCAATCATTTTGTCGTTACAAGTACGTTGTTCGACGATCAATGCTCTACGCTCGGAATGACTCGGTTTTCTCGTTACAGACTTTCCGAAGCCGCGAAATTTTTGCATTTTCACGCCCATACCGTCATTAGTAAACGGTGGTCTTTTTCCAATATTGTAAATATCTAAAACCTCTTGCTTTGTTTGTCTATTCACGTTCTCATCGTGCACCATACATCGCATATAATCGTGCATCAAATACTTGTCCATAATTTGGATTTGCCTACCGGTTGGTCCATGCAGGGAATCAATAATTTTCTTGTTAAACGCCTCGTATATGAACGTACTATGTGCCCATATCGGGCCCCAGTAACGAACCGTTTTTTCCATATGCCGGAAAATTTGCATGTTGTACGTCATATTTTGTAACCCGAATAATATTTCATATTGCTTTTGGAATTCGTTAATCAGTTTATCGGCCCTCTTTAAATCGTTACCGGTAAACGAATTACCGTTCATGATGTGCAGCGCTTCGGAAAGTAGGCAAAAAAGTTTCAAATATTCTTCCGGTATTAAGCCATCTAAACACTGCACGGCATAATACAAAATCCAATTTCGCCATTCGGAGGCTTTCCAATTTTTACATTCATCTATTTTTCTCGGCTTTCTCGCTATTCTACTCGGTGTTCGTATTTTGGACAGTCGAAGATTAATTATGGCACGAATCTCTGGAGTACCAAAATCGTATTACCCCGTATACCAGTATCGTATTACCCCGTACACCGTACACCGAGCTGCTGGTTCTCGTTGCTTTGCTCATTTGTATACGCATACGTTGATCGGTACGATTTCTAAATTCCCTGACAGGAAATTTTCGGTTTAATCTACACAAAATCACGCCGGGCTCGTAACAGAACGTGCATCGGTGTACTGCGTGAAATATCATCATTTGGAGAATTTTCCACCTAGCCATGGAATCTACGGTAACAGTCGTCGTAACAAATTTACTTGTAACCGTTTCATGGTCGTCGGGCTTCCATTCAATACCGGTAGGGTACAATTTTCTTAATTCGTCAATTATTGGTTTCAAATATGCGATCAAATTTGGTTTTTTCGTCCCTACATAACTACCCGCCAATATCATGTATCGTTTGCGCATATGAGGAGGAAGTTCGTTTATCGTTAATAAAACAGGCCAGGCACTATCCTTGGACGATTCGCTAACTTGACAGCCATCTGTATTCATGGTGAAGGAATAATTGAAATTTGAATTCAAGTAGTTATTGTCACTTTGCATTTTTTTATATGCAATACCGTCGTACAGATCTTCTACCGCCGTAGGGTTAACCTTCTTTCTATTTGACCGGTAATTGAGCAGTTTAAAAAAATGTGGTATAGCAAACAATCTTTTCAATTGTGCCGTTATGTTTAGCTGTAAAAAGAATGATGTGTTTTTCAAAGGTTTTTCAGGATCATGCGCACCACAATTGCAATCTTCAATACGTGATGGACCCGACTTGATGACAGTACCGCAAGACTTGCAATAAACGTGTCGCGTTTTGAAATTTTCTTCCTTTCCCCCCAAACGTTTTCGCAGCGCTTTTTGCGTAGTCGGTATCGTACATTCATTGATTATTTGCTTAAATAGCGCAAATATAGCTAATATCACGACGCTAGGCAAATTGAAACGCTCTCCTATCGCTAGAACTTTTATAATGAGTTCACCTTCCCTCACATTCGGTGTCAATATTACTACATTGCCCCGATCAATTTTGTATGAGCTACTGTTGTGATCCACGTTCTCGGCTTCGCCGCCGTCATCATCGCCGTCGTCATCCCCATCGACGTCTTCATTAATACCATCATCGTCGTCGACGTCGTCGTCGTCGTCGTACTCGTACTCGTCGTCAGTACCGAAATCATGTTCTGAATCATCGTTGTTTTCGTTAACTACACCGTTATCGCCATCGGCGGCGTCGTCGTCATTGTTGTCGTTGATGTCGTCTTCACCACCACGCTCGTCACCGTCGTCGTCGTCGTCGTCAACTTCGCTCTCCAGAAGTGATTCCCTGCTGTCACGCGTATTCCCCCGGTCATTGGTTGTTTCATTTATGGGATTACCGCCAACATCTATTCAGTCAATAATAAGAAAAAAAAATTCAACATTACCGTTCGTACACTGCCACCATTGTTATGGAAAAAAAAGTCGTAAACATAATTGTTCCTACTACCTTGATCATTGCGATTCCAGTTCATTTCTTCCTCCTCGTCGCTATTTATCTCTCCGTGCGTACTATCCCTACCGCCGATATTTTCTCCGTCATCGTCGGGTTCATTTGCATCCGGCCAACTATCTTCGTAAGGTTCGTTTTCCTTGTTACTGCTCGATGATTCGTTGTCAACATTTTGTTGATTGATCGATTGGGAAGCGGAGGCAACATCCCGTGCCGTTTCCTTGTTCCGTGTTCGTTGCTTTTTATTACCGGTACGTTTTGGAGTCTGTACAATACAATAATATTTAATAATTACATATCTTTGGATTTTCTTTACAAACGATGAAACATTTGTAATGAAAAGTGTTCGATTCTTACCGGTTCGTACGTGAAATTCGGCCACTCATGCATTTGTGGATATCTTCCATTCTTTTCACGGAAATGTCGTTCGAAATCCCGAAAATGCTTGCCGGCGGTCTCTTTTTTCTTGAACGACGTTTTATACGTTGCTCGCTTTTTCTTCGCTTCCTCACTGCTCCTGGCGACATCGATGTCTCGATTCTCTTTTCTCTTCATCCTTCGTTCGGCCACCGCTGGTTTATCCCCTGCGACGTTCATTATGAGACCATCTATCGTTGACTCCGACAAGATGGATTAAGATTCGCCACGCCACCGATGAAGCGTCTTCCTGCGAATGACTCGTATCGATTTTCAACATTGCATCGTAATATACAGTACAAAATTCATTCCCACACAGTCCCCTTTCAGTACCAGTATTAGTATGATGAAAGTCGATGTACTTGTCAAAAATACAGCAACGTCCGAATGTTCCTTCAGCAAGTTTCTTTAGTGACTTACATTATACTATCTTTATTATCATTTATGATTACAGACACTTTGGACATCCAAACAAAGCGTCTCTAATCATTATGGGAGAATATTTGTCTATCCGGGCAGAGGACCATTCGATTTTCGTAATAATTTCCAAATCAAAACAACTTCGAAATCCAACCGAACTATCTCTGACCATCATGAAAGAACATTTTTCAATCCTGACAAGAGCATTCCATTTATGCAATAATATTCATGCTTAAGAAGTGTGGAAATACAACGAAAGCGTCTCTAATCATTATGGGAGAATATTTGTCTATCCGAACAGAGGACCATTCGATTTTCGTAATAATTTCGAAACCAAAACAAGTTCGAAATCCAACCGAACTATCTCTGACCATCATATGAGAACATTTTCCAATCCTGACAAGAGCATTCCATTTCTGCAATAATATTCATGGTAACGAAGTTTGGAAATCCAACCAAAGCGTCTCTAATCATTATGGGAGAATATTTCTCTATCCGGACAGAGGACCATTCGGTTTTCGTAATAATTTCGAAATCAAAACAAGTTCGAAATCGAACCCAACTATCTCCGACCATCATGAAAGAACATTTTCCAATCCTGACAAGGGCATTCCATTTCCGTCATAATTTCGATACTTTTGGAATTTGGAAATCGAAACGCGAAGTATGTCTAACCACCATGGGCGAATAATTCACAATCAGTCTTAAACTGTAACCTTCTAACGCATAATACTGAAGCAAATCACTTGCGGGAATTTGTAAATTCGCTATCGCTTCATGTGGTTAATTCAGAACCGACATTTCACACTACTCACTCAAATTCATTACTGGATGTGTGTATAGTTGACAGTTGTGATAAAATTCTTACACACTCTAAATCTGATATACCGTTTATTGCTGGCCATGATAGATTAGAATTATCTTATGCTCTCAATGTACCGCAATGTCAGAATAGACTACTTCTACGTCGTAACTATAGGAATTTCAATGATACTGAATTTTGTAGATCGTTTGAAATGAAAATTCGAAGTTGCAATGCCCTGAATCACACTACTTGCAATACTGCTGACGATTTGCATAGATTAGTATCATCTCTTACGAGCATCATTATTGAGTCATTGGATGAACATGCCCCTATAACAAAATTTACAGTGTCACGACCACCTGCTCCTTGGTTAACTTCTGAATTGAAACAGCGCATCAAAAATCGAGATCGCGTTCATAAATAGGCAAAACGCAATAATTGCTTACTTACGTATAAAATCTATAGGGATATGAGAGATCAACTTACCAGAGATCTAAGAGCAGTGAAGCAAGCTTACCAGCTTACAAGGCTTCAAAACATCACCGATCCAAAAGCTTTGTGGAAAGAACTAACTCGTCTGGGCTTAGTTAAGCCTAGCTTTACTTCACCATTACGGTTCTTCAATGTGCAGGAATTAAATAGTTATTTTGTACGTGTTTCGAACAGACAATTGCCTTGCACTAGAGATGATTTTGCTATGCTTTCACGAGTAAGAGCTGAGTCACCACATACATTTCAATTCCGCCATATAACGACTGAGGATATTTTGAAAAAACTGATTATCCGCCTGCTTAAATCATTTAACACAGGTGATGATGGAATCTCGCTATTTAGCCTTCGCTGTGCATGTCCTCGCATTCTTGAATTGCTCGCAATGATTTTTAATCATTCCATTACTATTTCCGTGTTTCCCAGTGCATGGAAAACGGCAATTATTCGACCATTGTCTAAGATAGGAACACCTCTTTCACCATCAGACACTCGGCCGATCGCGAATCTATCTGAACTCTGTAAACTTTTTGAAAGAATTGTCGATAGTGTTATTGTGGAATATATGGAGAGTCATGAGTTGTGGGACCCAATGCAGTCTGGATATAGAAAGAATTATAGCAGTCAGACAGCGCTGTTGAGGGTTTGTGACGATATTAGAGAGAACATTGACAATAGGAAAATTACTATTTTAATACTGTTTGATTTCAGCAAGGCTTTTGATACGGTTCCTCATGCTATACTTCTTGCTAAACTTAAGGGGATAGGCTTTGACGACAAAGCTCTTGCGTGGTTTTTTTCCTACTTGTCTTTTAGAAAGCAGGTTGTTGTGGATGATGACAACACGAAATCGTCACCACTGTCTCTTAATTCAGGAGTTCCGCAAGGGTCAGTTTTCGGTCCGCGTTTGTTTTCTCTTTTCATTAATGATTTGTACAAGGTACTCAATTACTCAAATCACTTAATTTTTGCGGATGACACGCAGATTTATCTTGGCTGTTATCCTTCTGATATCTTGGCTGCATTGGAGAGTATAGGTCAAGATGTTTCTGCTATTGCAAATTATGCATTTTCTAACGGACTTACATTAAACTTGTCAAAAAGCAAAGTTATGGTGCTAGGAAGTAGTTCGCAAATAAATTGTATTAATCTGAATGCATTGCCAGCGATTCAAGTGAATGGGGTAGCGCTGCCGTATGTAACGGAGGCAAAAAATCTAGGTGTAGTAATGAGCTCAAATCTTTCCTGGAGGAAACATGTTTCGTATATCTCTCAACGATCTCATTTTACACTATTCAGATTGAAAACGAACAAGAATTCTCTGTCACCAGAAATGCGGTGCAGTATGGTTATGACACTTGTGTTTCCAATAATAGACTATTGCTGTTTAGTTTATCATGATTTGACTGATGAGCTAAACAGAAAATTGCAGGTTCTGGTTAATCATGGGGTAAGATTTATTTTTGATTTGAGAAATGATGTACATGTTACGCCATTTCGCCATCAGTTGAGATGGCTTTCTGTTGAAAACAGGAGATTATACTTTTTGGGAATTTTCATGTACAAGATGATCCATCACGCTACTGCACCATACATTTCGAATAAATTTACACGACTTCCAGAGATCAGAGTGCATCGTATGTCTGCGCCGCCACTTATTTTTCATGTTCCGGTGCATCGCACAGTGACGTATGCGAAGTCATTTCATCTATCTGCAATTCGATTGTGGCATGTATTGCCGGTGGAGGTGATAAGGGCGTCATCTTTGACAAGCTTTAAAGAATTACTTTTTGAACATTTATTTTCGTCAGAAGTTAACTAAACAGTTAATACGCAATGAGACAACTTTATTTAAAATTATTTGATTTTCTACTTTTTTGCTACTTTATTCTACTTTATTTCATTTTGGTTTGATTGAGAGCATAACTATAGGTATCTACTGCGTGTAACTACAGGCAATTTATATGTATGCAGCTGTAAAAATTATGATATCAATACGAGGACAAGTATTTATTGGTTATTGAGAAGATATCAACATCGACGTATACTAAAAACACTTAACAAAATTATAAACTTTTAATATCTGAAAATTGTGTTTAAATAAGTGCTAACGATACGTGTCTGGCCCATTACTTTTTATTATAATTGCTATTCAAATGGAAATCAAATTAAAGGTGGAACAACGTGTTACGTTTCGGCGGCAGAAACTTATAAGAAAATCAATTCTTCTCCGAATTTCAGGATGAAAACCCTGGTATCAAACACGACATTCGACGTCGATTCAATCGGAATTAATTGTGTTTAAATGCGTCTTAAGAGTACTTGTCCGGCCCATCACTTTTTATTCAAATTCCTCATTCAAAGAAAAATCAGGGGTTTTCAGAAAGGGATCACAAGTATGTACACGGAGCAAATTAAAAAGTGAAAACTACCGTTACCGTATAGAAACCAGGGACGACCTTGAATGATTGGAAATTTCTACAGAGCATAGTGTACAATTGCGGAGAAATGAAATTAACTTCCCTATAACAGACATGGGATTGTGTTTTAATTCCATGAATATACAAAGTTTGCAAGGTGAAAGTTACCAACCATTTAAAATCATCTCCAGTTTCTATTACGGTAACAATAATTTCTACCCTTAAATTCTTTCCTCGGACTTATTAATTGTTGGTAAAAGCTTGAATTGCACTTTTCTAATCGATATCTTCATGCCTAGCTATCAAGGACTCAATAATAAAATGAACGAATCAATATTGTTTTGTATGAAGTTTCCGTGATACGAAAACTTTTGATTGATATTGAACGATTTTTCCATGGCTTGCATTGATCTTCCAACCATTTACCAGTGTTAATTTGGATCTCTGACCAATAAATAGTAGCTTTTACTAGTGTAATAAGTTTTAATGCTCACAGTACAACTTCTCGATAATATAAAACTTTTTATTGCTTTAGTTTACACTGGAGAACTCGATGCTTATAAATTTCAGACTAAAGTGAAATTCAACCACGTGTAAACGTGTGAAACGTATAAGAGTACACGTCTATCCACGGATCTATTTCACTCCAGTCTGAGGTAATTCTGGGACGCGTGCTCCGGTGTGACCTAAGCTATTGCTGCGATGTTTTACGGAGTCGCATCTCAAGGAAATTTACAACCGCCTAAGCCTTATATACGTGTAATTTTGTCAAAACTACGAAAACGATGACATCCCGTTCAAATCGACATTAAAAATGTTGTTTATGATACAAAGGTATCCTGCAATTCGGAGAACAATGATTTCCTCATGAAACTCTGCCGCTGAAGAATACCAAGCCTCAATTTTTTATTCGATTTTTCTTTGAATGAGGAATTTGAATAAAAAGTGATGGGCCGGACAAGTACTCTTAAGACGCATTTAAACACAATTAATTCCGATTGAATCGACGTCGAATGTCGTGTTTGATACCAGGGTTTTCATCCTGAAATTCGGAGAAGAATTGATTTTCTTATAAGTTTCTGCCGCCGAAACGTAACACATTGTTCCACCTTTAATTTGATTTCCATTTGAATAGCAATTATAATAAAAAGTAATGGGCCAGACACGTATCGTTAGCACTTATTTGAACACAATTTTCAGATATTAAAAGTTGATAATTTTGTTAAGTATTTTTAGTATACGTCGATGTTGATATCTTCTCAATAACCAATAAATACTTGTCCTCGTATTGATATCATAATTTTTACAGCTGCACGTAACTCAAATGGCTACCTTTTTTTAGTTATTTTTTCGACTATTAATTATTGTAAGACACCAATTCTTTGTCGTTTCTTTCTAATGTTTGAATTAATTTTTTCCGTACAAATAGATGCAAAGAAATAAATAAAGAAAGTGAATTTTTGGATTTTTGTACAATTTTTGTGATATCATCGGAAAACGAGGGACCATCAATGTACTTGTCCGGGTTTTTTCCCCGTGAGGGGATTTTTGCCATTTGATATCACGTCTTTTTTTTAAAGTATTTTCAACGTAACAAAATTACATTAGTAAAAAATTCTAACCGAAGTATTTGGCGAGTGTTTTTCGATTGAATTAGCATAATGTATCAATCATGATCATGAACTCAACAAATACTTCGGTCAGAATTTTTTTCCACTGTAATTTTTTTACGTTTACAATTTGGTTGATGACACAAATGTAGTTCCGAACTTTATTATGTTTTGTATCAGCATCCAATCATATTCGAAAATTCCATAAATAAGTAAAGACTCCCGTACTTGGCCACGTATATTTCAACGGAGCTTAACTAATTTTGTGACTTTTTTTGAGGTTTTCTAAGCGGCATTTTGGATTTTTTTTAATATCATAGGGAAACGAGGGACCACCAATGTACTTGTCCAGGTTCT
This sequence comes from Campoplex nolae, assembly GCA_037893425.1. Taxonomy (NCBI): domain Eukaryota; kingdom Metazoa; phylum Arthropoda; class Insecta; order Hymenoptera; family Ichneumonidae; genus Campoplex; species Campoplex nolae. The sequence goes on from JBBLXU010002270.1 coordinate 43,795, forward strand.
TTTTCCCAGTGAGGGGATTTTTGCGATTTGGTATTCCTTCCTTTTTCTGAAGTATTTTCAAATATTTCGGTCATTACAAACGTTTATGGAGGCTGTATACAATTATTTTTTCCTCTGAGGAATAAATTAATTAATATTCAAATATCATATGGAAACGAGGGATCACTGTACCAACGTACTTGTCCAGGTTTTCTCCGCTATTTGTTATCAAATCTCTATCTTCATTATGACATGTAACGAAAATACAAATCGCAAAGAATTAAAATAACAGTTGAATCTTCATCTTTGCCATAATTGCATCAATAACGGGATAGTACTCATATTCATGTAGTATGTGATATTCATGAATGAGTTACATGATAATCAATTGGCCTACAAAAACAAACAGATATTTGATTACAAGGCGGTCAATGTCACGATAGTAATGTAGACTGAAAATGAAGCTTAAGTATCAAAAAATATGAGTACTCTTGTTTGGAAAACTCTCAGATTCACCGGCCTCTCGCGTGGGGTCCTCAGTGCACGGGGGGTCTCTCGCTTGAGTTCGGTGGCCAGCGACTTGACCAGACATCTCCCCCCTCCTTCGTTCTTATCATTTCCGCGATCTTCCTAATTTTCGGCCTATTCGCAACGAATTTGCACACGGCACGCTTCGGTTTACCTTCCTTCTCGCTCTCTTCGCGCCTGACCGCGACACGGTATACTTCGATCTACGCAAATCAATTTTCGATTAACGTGCTCTTCGAACTCTTCAACGTGATGTTCGAAACGGTATATTTCTTTATTCGCGAGCGTTCACTGTAATTAAACTCCGATTTACGCCCGGACTTCGTTATAGTGTTTCGTAAGTGAATTCGTCGGTACTTCTATTTTTTTCGGACTACGACTTCGGTTAATCTTATCAGAACTATTCGGAATCTTTTCGGGTTACTTCGATTCTTGGCGACCGCGTGCCGGTTATCCGCCATATTCATTTCGGTTGTGCTTCGAACTTCTCTCATTTATATTATTAATTGAATAAAAGACTGATTATTATCTTTTTATATATTCAATTGCTGTGTCGACTTCATCTATTCTTTCTTTCGTTTTTCCTTCACCTCGAATATTCAAAATTCCCTTCCCCAACCAGATCTTCACCCCCTTCAAAATTAAACAACTCTTATTAGCACGCGCGCCACAAGAATGCGCAGGTGGTAACGTGCTAACCTTGAGAGCAGTCGGTGAGAAATGTATTTTTTTATCTGCCAATTCTGTTTGTAGTAACAATTCCTGAATGTCAAATTTCGTGACGCTCTATCGTGACACGCTGGAACGGACTTCTCCTTGCTATAGAAGTTTTACTTCGAAAGGGATCGAAAATATAAAATCGGCAGCTCGATTTCGACTTTTATCTTATTTTTCAATTTATGATCATAATTTGTCGTTAGTTTGAGAATGGCCGTTCAATTGAAACGTTTATTTAATAATGGTTTTTATCAGAAAAACGCTACAAAAACGGTGATAAGTTGGTCAATTTTTTCAAATTATATCCAATTTTTTTTTTTTTTTAGGTATCAATCGATTTAGAATCGTTGTGAAACAGATAGTGTTTTCCGAATGTTCGTTGGACTATTGTCGTCAAGTACCGAATGTTAAGCACCGCTGTTTTTTTTTTTTATCAATTGAATTTTGGAAAAAATTTACATTGTGTGATTATCACTCTTTTATCTCCATACCCTAACCCCTTTTATTTTTTTAATTTTTAGTATTTTGTTTTGTTCTCAAGATAATCATTTTTTAACCCGCTTACCTTTAAGAATTGTGGTCAAAGTGAATCGGAAACTGTGAGCTGAATAAAAAATTGTTGAATGTAGATTGGTTTATGAAAATATGGTTGAATTTACAAACTATTTGAATTCCAGTTCAGAGTACGCAGAATGTTTTACAAAGTTTATAGCTATTTTCGTTTTCATGGAACAAACATTTTTGAATAGTAATAACTTTTTGTTTGATTTGTATAGTCGTAATAAAAAATATTACGCTTCCAGTTTCCAGTTACAGCTTGCAGTGCATTCAGATGGAAAAAAACTCTTTTCTGAAATTTTTCACGTTTTATAATTAAAAAATTGAAAAATCAGTTTTGTGCCTTTTTAGAGAAAACACATCGGATTTATTGTCAAAAAAGTTTAGGCATTGTTTAATTTTAATTTTTATCAACAGCGAGGTAAAGTCTTAATATTCTTTATTACCATTGAAGGAGTCAATACCATGAGAATAAGAGGTAACAGTTATTCTCATATTCTTATTGAATTTCAGAGACTTATAGCAGTTTTTATGGGTATTTAGGTACAACTTATGGAACAAAGCGGACAAATTCAAACCAAAATCCTGCCTAAGAAATTGAAATGAGTTATGGAAACAATCGAATGAGAACAGTTGTATCAGTTGCCATAGTTTCGCACAAAGGGTCGCACAGATGGGTCAATCTGCACCCACTGAATTTTGAGGCTCAAATTGTTTGCAGATTCATCGCCAAAAAAAGGAAGCTTCTAAAAATTTATAGTTGTCTATATTCATTTCCAGCGTTTCTATCTCAAAAAATAGTGTTTTTTCCAATATTATGTTTTTTACACATCTGAAAGTCTTTTAAAAATCTAGAAAAATTCTGAGAAATCAAGAATACTTGAAAGTTTATGAAAAAACTAGTTTTGATTTTTATTCTCAATAAATACCATTTTTTATGATTTAATCGTCATTTTATTAAATCATTACAACATGCATCGACTCTCCTACTATGTTGGCAAAATTTGACATGATTCCACACTCCAATCTGTGTAGATTAAAAAAAAAAAATTCAACATTCGTCCTGCAACACATTAAAAAAAAAATCACAAAATCTCACATTTTTTCGGTAAAAACCCATAAATAAATCATCCCTCTTATTTAATCATTGAGAATTAGTATCATTTATTACTGAGTCCATAAATAATGCGCTCTATAAAAATATTGCCTTGAAAAGAAACAGTCTCTGATTTCACTGGAATATTGAATCATGCGAATCATGTCTGAAATAAACAATAAATTCCGATCATTTACGTTTTTGTGCGATGCCCTAAAACACCTGCAGTCATTACTGCTCATCAATTGAGCTTGAAGAATGATTGATTTAAGGATTTTCATCGAAAAAATGTGAAATTTTGTGATTTTTTTTTTTTTTTTTATGTGTTGCAGGTCGAATGTTGAATGTTTTTTTAATCTTAATCTACGAAGATTGAAGTGTAGAATCATGTCAAATTTTTCCAACATAGTAGGAGAGTCGATGCATGTTGTAATGATTTAAAAAATGACGATTAAATCATAAAAAATGGCATTTATTGAGAATAAAAATCATAACCAGTTTTTTCATAAACTTTCAAGTATTCCCGATTTTTCAGAATTTTTTCAGATTTCTAAAAGACTTTCAGATGTGTAAAAAACATAATATTGGAAAAAAAACAATTTTTTGACATAGAAACGCTGGAAATCAATATAGACAACTATGAATTTGCAGAAGCTTATTTTTTTCGGTGATGAATCTGTCAAATAATTGGAGCCCCGAAATTCAGTGGGGGCAGATTGACCCATCTTATCCGGCTAGACCCTTTTAACGCAATCAGAACCAGAGCGACCATGGAAAAAAACTTTTTGAACCCGAATGTTTCATTTTATCATGCCAAATCGAAGCCAATCAAGGAACACTTGCATGGAAACTTCATGTCACTTTACAAAATTTTTGAAGTCCATAGCCATCTGTTGCATTATGATGATAAACTACTATCAGATACACTATCAGAAAAAGAGCCCTCGAAGACTTGCTGAAACAAATTTTTTGATTTTATTTTGCCAAAGTAGAAGACGAAGAGTGAAAAAACGTCATGTTCACTCAGTCTAACAAAATTGGAAAATTTTGGAGATATCCATTGTGTTCTGAAGCCAAAAATTTGTATTCCATCCAAAATTATGCTTCCGATGACTTTTTATGATCATATTTCACATTCATAATACACAGACAATCAATGATGAATAGTAGAAATGCTTAGCATACATGTGACTTTATTAAATTTTCAAAGTTTTCAGTTATCCGCTGCATTCCAATTATCTACATTTTGATTCTAGCCCAAAAATAAACAGTAGAAAACTTTTGAAAACTACTTTTCGAATGTAATAGGTCAGAACTAAAAAAAAAAAGTGAAAAAACACAGCGCACTTCAAGCTCAACAGAAATGAGTAGCCGAAGACTTTTGGATCAAATTTTTTAATTCATATGCCATCGGAGCAAAAAGTGGAAATGCATGGCACACATGCCGCTTCACAGAAATTTCAAAGTTTGTAGGTATCTGCTGCATCTCAATGATAACATTTTTAATACTATTAAGAAAAAAGCACCCAGCGATTTCCTGAAACATTTTTTTAAAATTCATTATGACACATCTAAAGAAGAAAAGTGAAAGATCATAGCGCACATTGAGTATAACAAAATTCAGGAATTTCAGTTGTTACCATGGTCGTTCGCAGACAAAAATTTTGATCCCATCGAACAATGAGCAGCCGAATGGAACAAATTCCATGAGAACCAGAGCCAACATACAAGGAATCTTTTTGAATGAGAATGTTTCAATTTATGATGTCAAATTGGAGCCAAACATGCAAATAATTTAGCTAGCACACATGTCGATCCACAAAATTTTCAAAGTTTGCAGGATTCCGCTGCATTCCAATTATGTATATTCTGATACTATCCGGAAAAGAGCACCCAAAGATTTTCTGAAACGACTTTTGAAATTTATTCTGCCAGAACTAAGGAGAGAAAACAAAAAATCACAGCGCACTTCAAGCCCAATAGAATTCAAAAAATGTTTGACGTATCCATGCATTGGTTTTCCAAGACAGCAATTCCAATCCTGTTCAGAAAGAAGCAGCTGAAGACTTGTAACAAATTTATCAATTCATGCGGTACTTTTAGAATCCGAAATAGTTTGCACACATGCCGCTTCACAGAAATCTCAAATTTTGTAGGTACCCACTGCATGTCGATGATACAAGTTGTGATAATATTAAAAAAATAGCACCTTAGACTTTCTAAAACATCTTTTTAAAATTCATTATGACACATCTAATGAAGAAAAGTAACCAACATGATGCATATTGGGTCTAACAAAATTGAGAATTTTGGATGTCTCCATGGCAATCCGCGGACAAAGATTTTGATCGCATCCAAAAATGAGCGCCGAAGACTTTTTGTAATAAATTTTTTAATAAATAATGCCACAATCACAGGTGGGGATAAGTGGAAAAACTCAACATACATGTCGCTTGATAAAGTTATCAAACTTTGTAGGTGACCGCTGCATCTCAGCGATACAAATTTTGATACCATTAGAAAAAGAACACTCGGAGACTTTTTGAAACAACTTTTTGAATTCATTATGCACAACTGTAGCGGATAGAGAATAACTAAGCGTACTGGGCCAAACAAATTTATTAAATTCCGAATGTATCCATTACATCACAATAGCAGACATTTTTATCCCATCTATTGATGAGAAACTAGAGACTTTTTGTTTCAAATCTTTCAACTCATGTTGCCGCAGTGACAGCGGAGAAGTACACATATTGTCCAATAAACTGATGACACTTTTGGTATTGATACATTGCATGCTGATGAGGAAAAAATGGACAGAGGGGCACGACCAAACTGAATAAAGAGATATGTGACATGTGACAGCTTATCAGATAATGATGACAAAATAATTCTAATTAACACACACATTTATTTCGATTTTTTATTCGAATGCATTAGTATATATACAACATACAATAATTATGTGATTTCGAAATAAAATATCTGATTCGAAGTTATGGCTTAACCTATATTTCTCGCGGCTGGGTAATGACAACACTTAATGAATATTTTTCACAGACGTATAATTTTATCTTATAAATTCAATGCTTAACACTTATTCTTGCACTGAGCTCCAAAATAAATTAAAACTCGCACATCCCGCACTGTTTTTGAAAATTGAGTGTCTCGCGAACCGAGACACTGCCGGACCGACTCGAAAAATAAAACTTTTATAATTCTTTTCACACACTTTAAATTGATATCACACTTTACATACTGATTCACTGGTCTCGAACGAACACACGCGATGCTTCGAGAACACACAAATAACTGTAATTTTACAATTATCGTAAAATTGAAACCGCGGCCGAAAAAACACGCACAACAACCCGGGCGCAGCCATATTGTCTAGCTGTCATCGCCGATCCTTCCGATCAGCGCGATGAAAGTACGTCACGCAAGCTAGTTCGTAGTTCCAACATAATTGGCCGAGGAGTTTTCTCAACGCTCATTGGTTGGAACAAGAATTCTCTCACCGAGGATTGGTGATCATGGAGGACATGGAGCCTTTGTCTGTAGCAATCAGTACGCGTATACAGATACGTATAAATCCTGAATGTGTTAGTAACTTTTGCATAAAGTTAAGCCCGTGCAAAGTTTTTTCTCAGCAATTACGCCACGAATCAAGTTAATTTTGGGCTCATTCGAAAGATAATTTCTTCATTAATCTCCAGTTCAATTTGTACGGCCTCAAACGACTCATGAGCTTCGAAAATGAACAAAATGATATTTCGATTTTACCCCCACCACCGCGAAAAGTTTTGTTTCGAGAAAGTATAGTCTCGGCGAGCCTCGGGCCAGCAGACGACAGGCTGTCAATGTACTTGTCCCGAGACTCTACCGAGTCTCTTGATAAGGTTACTTATAGAAATTAAAATTGTATGCGATTATTACTATGTTAATAGGTTCAGCGAACGAACGATAGACATAGAAATTGTTGAAATGATAAGATTACATTGTTACAAATTGAAATATGGATAACTATCTTGTTGCAAACTGAATTATGGTTTATGTAAAATGTACACACGTATGTACACAAATTCACGATTCACGATTATGTTAAATTCTATTCTACCTCACTTAATTGTATAGAGAGAGGTTTGGACTCTATATTATGGATACAGTAAATTCATACACGCTCAAAATGGTAAATTGATTTTGTATCCTCGGATTTGTATTGGTAAACATTGATTTTATATCCTTGGATTGTATTGGCTATATATTTTAATTATAAGAATATACTTGTATACTAAATGCGAATGCCCTAAAGCGTGCTGGGGCTAAATAAAGTAACTATCAACTATCAACTATCAACTATCTCTCTCTCTCTCTCTCTCTCTCTCTCTCTCTCTCTCTCTCTCTCTCTCTCTCTCTCTCTCTCTCTCTCTCTCTCTCTCTCTCTCTCTCTCTCTCTCTCTGTCTCTGTCTCTGTCTCTGTCTCTGTCTCTGTCTCTGTCTCTGTCTCTGTCTCTGTCTCTGTCTCTGTCTCTGTCTCTGTCTCTGTCTCTGTCTCTGTCTCTGTCTCTGTCTCTGTCTCTGTCTCTGTCTCTGTCTCTGTCTCTGTCTCTGTCTCTGTCTCTGTCTCTGTCTCTGTCTCTGTCTCTCTGTCTCTGTCTCTGTCTCTGTCTCTGTCTCTGTCTCTGTCTCTGTCTCTGTCTCTGTCTCTGTCTCTGTCTCTGTCTCTGTCTCTGTCTCTGTCTCTGTCTCTGTCTCTGTCTCTGTCTCTGTCTCTGTCTCTGTCTCTGTCTCTGTCTCTGTCTCTGTCTCTGTCTCTGTCTCTGTCTCTGTCTCTGTCTCTGTCTCTGTCTCTGTCTCTGTCTCTGTCTCTGTCTCTGTCTCTGTCTCTGTCTCTGTCTCTGTCTCTGTCTCTGTCTCTGTCTCTGTCTCTGTCTCTGTCTCTGTCTCTGTCTCTGTCTCTGTCTCTGTCTCTGTCTCTGTCTCTGTCTCTGTCTCTCTGTCTCTCTCTCTGTCTCTGTCTCTGTCTCTGTCTCTCTCTCTGTCTCTCTCTCTGTCTCTCTCTCTGTCTCTCTCTCTGTCTCTCTCTCTGTCTCTGTCTCTGTCTCTGTCTCTGTCTCTGTCTCTGTCTCTGTCTCTGTCTCTCTCTCTGTCTCTGTCTCTGTCTCTCTCTCTGTCTCTCTCTCTGTCTCTGTCTCTGTCTCTGTCTCTGTCTCTGTCTCTGTCTCTGTCTCTGTCTCTGTCTCTGTCTCTGTCTCTGTCTCTGTCTCTGTCTCTGTCTCTGTCTCTGTCTCTGTCTCTGTCTCTGTCTCTGTCTCTGTCTCTGTCTCTGTCTCTGTCTCTCTCTCTGTC
>JBBLXU010002272.1:0-17666 GCA_037893425.1 Campoplex nolae
ATTCGTACATATCTCACGGCTCTCTATCATTGTTAATCGCTGTTGTAATTAATATAATTCAATCTCGGTTAGCAATCGTCTCAAAAGAGACTTATCAATTCAGTGCATTATCATCTCACTGATCTTACAAATCAGTGAACTCATTTGGAATCATTTTCTCTGTACGTTACGCGATCGAACTTCTAGAATTTTCTCAAGTGGAGCTCAACGTACGCGAATCATTATCATTATTCGTCGCGGCGTGTAACGTACACCTCTCATCTATACAATCGGGCTCAATCGAATTCCCAGAATTCTAATCATGTTATTCACACACACGGTGAACAATCGAGTCTCCGAACTCTTATCAACGATACTCAATCGAATTCCAAGAATTCTAATCAATTTACGAACTCATCAAAACTCAGTGATTTTACTCATCAAAAACTCAGTGATTTTACTCATACAAAACTCAGTGTTTTATTTATCATCACAATTTGTATTCAATGACCATCTCAATAAAAATGACAAACGGTTTTTCGTGCACTCAACCACGCGTTCGTGTCGACGTCTTTTATTTTCCATCATTGTCACGATCCTTTAACACCCGGCAACTCAAACTCATCGTTCAATCTCAAACATTTTGGTCCTTCGAGCCGGATCGTGACAATTTGTGAACGCGCGCGTGTGTTATTGTGAAAAATACGTCTAGTGTCTCTCATTGTGATCTCAGCTGTGCTTCGAGTGCTACACGCGGGAGCGAACGTGCCTCGAGGCCGACAATCACTGTACTCATTCAGCGCGAGTGGTCAATCACTCCAACTTTCGTGCCTCAAGTGGCCAATAACTGTACTTTTCTACTAAAAGTGGAAAATTACTGCATCTTTCACTGTTTTCGAAGCTCATCACTGTGTTTTGTGACATTTAGTCACCAATCACAGTGTTTCGTAACAGTTTCGTGGAAATTCACTGTGAAATATCGCGTTTAATCGCGGGAAGACCAATCTTCCCGTTATTCATTCTAGTTGAATTTTCTCGCGGTTTTTTAGCATTATTATCACCTTTTCAATGTGAAGTTTAATTCATTCCACGAGATTATCATTATTATTTTCCGCGAGAATTCTCTCGAAACTCAGTAACGTTGAAATCATCTTTATTCAAAACTCAATTTCAACTCGTTCCGTGGAGTTAGAATCTACGGTCCTTCAAGTGAGTGTACGGAAGTTTCCACACTCTACTGACGTTCCAGCATAGTTGAAGTGTTAACTCGCGTTAAACTCGTCCCAGTGGTGTAAATTTCCAACTCATTCTTCATGTGGCGTTTCGCAATTCTCTGTGATTTCCAACAAATTCTCAATCTCTGTGAGATTTGCTGAGGATTCAAGTGACTTTCATCGCATTTAATCTCGAGTGTCTAATTTACTTGGAAATCTGTCGAAATGATTCAATTTTCGACACATTAAAAATCGGAAAACGCTCATCCCACGGGACTTATCATAGTGACTTTAATCTCAACGAACAGTGAACACTCATCGACACTCGTGCCACTCATTACAACTTCAAAAAATCAACGCTAGAGGTTACTGATTACAGTGCTCCTCGCCAACTACCGGCACTTTATGTGCCAAAATTCACTTCGGAGCCTTCAAGTGACGAAATCAACGTTATCATATGAGGTTACATCCTCACTCAGCGACTTCAAAACTGACCTCGAGCAGCTCAATGAACTTTGCAAAAAGTTCACAAAAACTCAGACTCAATCTCAACGCAACGGGTCAGTAACTTTCTTGTTCCCTCAAACTCCGTCAAAGATCTTCATTAGACAGAGGCGGAGACGCATTGTACATCCAGACACGCTTGGCAGTCGCAAGTACTCACTCTCTGCATTCAGTTCACTCATCGTCCAAGTTGCAACTCAAAGCCAAGGTGCTGGACGTCTAATCAAGGTGCTTCTCAAGGGAATTATATATACAAAAAAACATACGGGTCTCTCATCCTCGAGGATTCAATCTTCGAGTGATTCAATCCACTTCGCAGCTACGCAGAGGGAGTTCCCACTCAATATGCCGTCTATTTTGCATTCTTAGTCACTCATTCTCAGCGATTTGGGGACATTTGAATGTTCACCATAAAAACAACCGTCTGGTTATTCAAGCACAGCGTGATTTTCTGTGTCATCTCACTCCCTACGACGCGAAGACTACAAAAGAACTCAACGAACCCATCTCACGAGTCCTAGAATCTCATTAAACTCTGGAGTCATCGGGAGTTCTTGACGATCTGGGAAATCTCACTATGGTTTATTTCGTCTCACGACATTTGAATCGCTCAACGCGGGAGGATTATAAAAACCTCTTAGGATGACTCTATCTAACTCAACCAAGCTCACTCAAATCGGAGATTTTTCTCTACTCACACTCACGCTCTCGAGCGGCTCGAGTCTACTTCTTTCCCGCATCACCCAGGCTCAAGAACTCAACTCAACTCAAGTCAACTCATCGACAAGTTAGACAACTCCGTCGAACTCATCAACCGCTCATAAGAAAGGCGGTGCAATCGTCCCCTCATCGCCGCTCTTGCCCTCATCCAACGCTGCCTGCCACAGCTATTATCGAAATTCATCGATATTCACTCATCGTGTTGATCTTCTCATCGATAATGGATTCATCGTCACGTTCATTCGTGAACAGCTCATTTACCGAGCAATATCATGCGATTGCTAGCACTCGTCTGTGCCAATCAACATCGTTGGAGGAAAAATACAACCCAAATACGTGGTATAGTATCTCTTGCATTATGTTCGACTCACACGAGCGCAACAGCTACCATACGAACTCACGTCCTCAACATTGTTTCCTCTATACCTACATCATCAAGTACCAAATCATACGTGGCAGCTCATCTCAAAAATGAAACTGACCTTTCTCAACTCCCTGAGCCTCACTCACTCCATGTGATTATTTGTGCTAACTCAGCCAGTTAATTTATCAAGTCTGATAATTTCAAAAGGCTCAACAACATCGCCAATCACTCAAGTTCAATTTCTGGTGAGCTCTTCCTCGGTCAGTACATTCATTGCACTCATCTTCAGGTACAATTCATCAGCCTTTATGCTCACATCATTCAGACGCAGGTTACAATGCAGCGAGCTCTCATACCTGAAGACCGAGAGTGCAGAAATCATTCCTGTTTAACGAACTCACCGGCTGCCATAAGAACAATACTCAAACCTCCTCATAATATATTGGGGGCTCACACGTTGCAGCTCATCATTGTTTCAAACGACTGCTCAAAGGACTTCAGTGAGACAACTCATTCATCTACACTTCATCCGAGAACATAATGAACGCTGCAAAATCATTGCACAGTCAGGCTACTCATCAAGGTTTGTCCACAGGTGAGTTCAACGCCGGTTTGACGTTTGGTGGGATGACCTTGGCACCAGATGCCTAAAAAACATTTGGAGGGTTGAGGGTCTCACCCGACATCGCACTAGCACGGACTCAACCTCATCATGTGTACTAGCTATACTATCGTCACGTACTCAAGCCTGACAGTTGACCGAGCTGCACTCCTTGTTCATTAAATCAAGTCTCACAATTTACGAATACTCAACAAACAATCTCATGCATACTGAGCATGATTTCTCAAAATCGCTGACGCACTCATCTGAATGCGATCTCTCACATTAATGTCCACGACATATTGTATCAATGCAAGTCAGTTGATTAACTCATCAGGATCTCTCATCTACTTAAGAGCTCACGCAAGGCGGGAGGTTCTCCGCTTGCACAAGGATATCAACACGCAAAATATCTCATGGACCAGCTCACGCGACGATTGCTCAATCAAGGTTTGAAGTGGTGTCGGCGAGCTGACACTTCTCAACCCTCATCAAACTTCATCAACACTCAAACTCATGAAGCATCTCATCGTATCTGAAGTAGCGCAGATACGCGATCCACCCGAATTCATCTGGCATTCAGGGCTAGTGCCCCTGCAAGAGCGCCAGTTGCGTGAAAACAACTGGAATGATTCACAAAGACCATTCAACCTTTCGGCTGCATGGCCAATCATCAGGGAAGATCTCAGAATCTTGATCAAGAACTCAATCCGCAAGGAACTCACCATTTGGCAGGAATCAATTGTAAAAATTCACGGCTTCCATGATGCATTGCAACACACGATGTCAGCTGTACACTACATCGTCATCAACTCACCGTTCACAGGCGCCAATTCATCACTCATCTGCGCAAAACGAAAGTATCATACGTGTCTCAACATCCCGAGGTCGGAACTCACCGCAGCGGTGCTACTTTCCACTCACAAAATACTCAAGCTGAACCCTACTTCAACTCATGTGAACGGACTCAGAAATCATACTCATGTGGATCACAGCAAAACGCTTCTCATTGCAACATGATGTCAGGATCAAACTCAATATCAAACTCAGTGATGACTCCATGAATCGCTCAGCTTGCCCTATGCAGGCGTTCCTCGCACATCAAACAAGCCCAAGGCCACTCAGGAGCTTTAACAACACATCGACCTCAGACTCACTCCTTATGATGGACTCAACCATCATGAACTACTCAATCATCAGACTCATGGTAATTCGAAACACAATGCCTGACAACTTCAGTGCACATGAGGCTTCTTGCAGCATTGTGCATTCGTGACCACCTCCAGAACTAAATATGGTTTAGCTCTAGCTCACTGGTACTCATTTGGCAAGAAACTCATCAGAATCATCTTACTATGCTTCCAGCTGTTGCAAGACTAAAGGAGCAATCATTATTTGCACCGGTAACAATCACCTCACTGTAGAAAAGAGACCTGCGAGACGTCGTGATCCCAAACCACTCAAACGGTGCTTTCACTTGATCTCAACAAAACTCATACCAACTCAACGCTTCTGAAATCATTGGGAATACGCTCAACGTGGATGAGCCGTCGATCAAGATGGCAATTCATTCAGCAGAAGCATTACTACTGGAATCACTGTCGGCAATCAATCTCAATGGTGGCATCATTTGTCCAATATCGTCCAAATGTGCTCCCGTCTACCGATAGCGAGAGAATCACCACAAGCGGGTGACTACTGGCCAGGGTCACTGCTTTCACACTCGCACTTACAGACTCATCATGATGGCAGCGCTGAAGGCTGCCTCATCAACATCGACTCATACAATTGCGGAGCTCGCACCGCTTCCAGTAGAGCTCACGGATCTACTCAACTGAATCATCACCAACTCCGTGCTGATGGCGGGAGAATGTTCGGGAATCCGCATCGCCTTACAAGCGACGCGAGCTTCTCGTGCGACTCACGTCGGGGCAGCACCTCCTGGGCGCTCTCTTGTCGACACGAAGACGACGCGAGTGACAACGAGAGCGAAGGCTTCGTGCCGGCCAATGGCCAGTACGGCCATCTTAATCTCAGTCTTATCTCTGTCTTCGTCAAGTCTCGACCGGCCCGAGCCACGCGTGACTACGCGCGAACTCATTAACGCAGTATTTCTCATTTAACCCTTTGAAGCATGGTGGTAACCCACGTTACCACCTCGATTTTTCTACATTTTTCCCATATATTCACATTTTTACGTAATTAGATCCGGTTTTTTGCACCTCTTAGTTACTATAGTGATGAAAGAACATAAAAATACTGTTCAATTGGCATAATTGTTTTTAATATAACAATTGTAAATAAACAAACTCAAAAAAACGACGTTTTTTTCGGAAAAAATCATTTTCCAAAAATCTATCGAAGGTAATAGCTTGAAAATTGGTAAGAGGGGGTTTTCGGAGTCGCTGATTACAAATTTGCACTCGAAATTTGGAAATTCAAGATGGCGGATCCAATATGGCGGACCAAAAATACAAAAAATTGTTTGATGAAAGCGAAAGTTGGTACTCGAGGGTTTTTGGGGTCGCTGATTACAAATCTGTACTAAAAATTTGGAAATTCAAGATGGCGGATCCAATATGGTGGACCGAAAATACAAAAAATCGTTTGATGAAAGCGAAAGTTAGTACTCGCGGTTTTTCGGAGTCGCTGATTACGAATGTGAAGTTAGAATTTCAAAATTTTCAATTCAAGATGGTGGATTCAAGATGGCGGCTACTGTTTTCTTGTATTTTTACTCGTATGCTTAAGAAACTTGACATACAGGGGTTTCTGGGGTCGCTGATGATGTTCCAGCATGTCTACCCCACCAACTGGTAGTTAGAACATTACATAATCTCCATCAGACAACCAGCTCCAAGAATTATAAGGAAACACCACAAAAGATATTTAGTAATTTTTATCGCTTATGCCATGAAAGTACGTCGATTGCGACGTAAAATTCGAGAAGAACTACTCGAGTTGTGGAAAGATGACCCATACAGTAAAGATTTTATGGACTGGGGCCCTAAATACAACCCCGGAGATGTTTTTAACTTGAGATCCCTTTTTGGACTTCCACCTATGCCTGAAAAAGTATCAGACCTCCATGGGGATCAGCCAGTAAAAGAACGATGGGGGAAACGATGAAGCATGATTATAAAATTCCTCGCAAAATTTTTTTTTCTCTATAATAAATTTTATTATCACCCGCATGAGCATCCAAAGACTCATATATACTGGGGTGGCCCTTAATATGGGTTGAAAAAAAAATTGATCGCGCCGCCCTCCAAAGCGGTTCCAAATAATAAAAAAAAAAATCCACGCGAAACCTCAGCGATGTCCGTTGAGAGGAAGACGTGCCTGTAAGCATTAGGATGGCCGTTATTTGGGCTTTGGTAAAAAAATTGCGTTCTCACCCTGAACATATCATCAAGGTATGCAAAAAAAAATCTCTGTAAAATTTAAACGTGCTCGGATGTTTAGAACTTGTGCCACCGAACAGTTTAATTTTCCAACAGAAATTGCATGTATTTTTTCGATACCAATACTTGAGTATTTCTCACACCCATAATACCGATGAAACAAATTTGCAACTCGGCCCACTTTCTGAGCACTTAATCAGGTATGAATCGAATTTTTTGCAGATTTTTTTAGCGGTCATTTTTCTAGTTTAAAGCATTACAAAGAAAGTAAAGATTTTTTTCAAATTTTAAGACATGAGTGATTTGGAGATGAATAGAATATCTGGGAACTATCGTGGCGGTTTGGGCACGTTGCGGCGTGAGAATGAAACTGTGAACACAACATTATCATAGCGTTTAACTATGAGAATATTATTTTTTACGCTAATAATATGATAATCGTTTATTGGATGCCTTAGAAAAGTAACATTTTTTTCTCAAGCTTGCGAGAATTGTTTCGAATTCAAATGAAGATAATATAAAATATTAAGCGCAAAAAAAGTTCGAAATTTGGTTGTGGGGCTTCGACCGCTCATTTGTAGAAATGGTAGTATCAAAACCGCTGCATTACGGCGAGAAGCGCGGCAAAGTCCGCGGCGAGAACAGGTGAAATTTCACACGCCTTCGCTATCCCGCGCCCGCAGGATAGCGAAGGCGATTTATTTTTTGAAGATTTTCTTGTTCGGCGAAGTATTTCGTTTTACAGCAACCGAGCAAAAATCAATAGCAGAAATCTGTATTTTAATCGTCATGATTTATGTTGAAGCCTGGTTCTTGGCTCGATTGCTAACTGCCACTCCGAACAATGATCTCGAATTTTCGAAAAAAGTATCCGAATACAATAAAATCAATCCTATTGTATCTCAAGTCACGCTAAAAAAGATGTCAACCATCTTTGGTACCTCAATGCCGAAAATGCTGCCATGGCATTTTTTGATGGTGCCGTTTCCGTTGACATCAAGAGAAAAATGGTTGAGAAGATAAAGAGCAAAGAAATTGAACCTGATAAAGGAAAAGATGTTCCCAAACGGTATCAGATTTTCCAGTCAGACTTTATTTTTCTGCTCGATAAAAATATTGACTTCTTTATTAGTTCTGAATCGATAACGTTTCTTGAACGATTCCGAATTGGTTGTAGCTTCCTTGACACTGATGTGTCTACTTGGGACTCGAACGAAGGTTACCAAATCGCCTTACAATTGGTAAAAAAAATTAGGATCGTAAATGATATAGCGGAGAGAGGTATTAAGCTTACCACCGATTACAACAATCGATTACCCTACGATGAAGATCAAAACAATTTGTGCTTCAAGTTGTCGCCGAATATGAAAAAAAAATTTTGGACACAAGAAAAAGCACCTTACTTCAATCGTTTCACAGATTAACTGTGCTTACTTGACTAATAATTTATGCAAAGCTAAAATTTGCGTGTCATGATTATTGGAAAAAATCTTTAAAAATTATATTTTGTACCTGTCAATATGTACAATCAATGTGCTGAATCTTAATTTTTTTCAATTGATAATATATGATCAATAAATATTCAGGTATTGGCATAGAAAAAATAACTGTAATTTCTCTTTCATAATTAAATTGCTCGGTGGCTCGAGTTCTAATTATCCGATCACGTTTAAACTTTACAGAGATTTTTTTTTTTTTGATGCCTTCATTATATTTCCAGGATGAGAACGCAATTTTTTTACCAAAGCCAAAATAACGGTGACCCTAGTATGTAGTTTATTAATAAAAATATTTTTTTTTATTTTCATTAAGTAAAATGTTGATGCCTTTATTCTTTTATGCATCAAATGAAGGAAATCGACAAAGTGAATCAACATACTTGGAAAAAAAAAAAACTAACGACACCGATTATAAAAAAATAAGGAATTTCATTGAAATTACGAAAATTTCATGCTTACAGGCACGTCTTCTTCTTAACGGACATAGCTGAGGTTTCGCGTAGATTTTTTTTTTATTATTTGGAACCGCTTTGGAGGGCGGCACAATCAATTTTTTTTTTAACCCATATTAAGGGCCACCCTAATATATACAGTAGACTAATGCAAAAATTTTTTTTTTTTTTACCGGCTCTTGCCCTTGTTTTCTTTAGGTATTGGTGAAAGAAAAATTCTGTTAAAAAATAGCTCGATTACTCAATTTTTAGAGGTGACTATCTCACTTTTGTACATTTTAAATGCATTTTTCGATTTTCTACGCAATTTTCCATATACTGATGAATGATATTTATTATATTCACATGAAATTATCGAAGGCATTATTCTGGAACATCATTCGACCACACATCACGTACTAAAATTCTTATCTGAACGATTGCACCCAAATTATTGAATACTAAAGTATGGAATCACTGAACAAAAATTCGATCCGCACTAAAAGTTTGATGTCTCTTTGAAAAATGAAGACATTTCGATTCAGCACACGGCGTTTTGAAGAGGACAAACCTAAATTCATATGTCTATTTCTAAATTTTTTTTACGATTATTTTTCGATGTGGTACGCACTTTCAAAAACGGCTGTTTTCCGCCTTTTTTGGGCTGCGTAAAATTGGACCCATGGCCCGGCTTGTGGATATTTTTTCCGCAAATTCCTTTCATAACAGCCTTGAAAGCAGAGATCGGCACCAATGATTTTTTCGCCATTGATTTCGATAAATATTATCAATTTACCGAAAATCATCACTTCCATTTTAAAAAATGTCAATTACTCGAATAACTGGTAATTGGTCCAAAAATATTTTCAAATACAATAAAAATTGGTAATTAATGGAAAATACATTGCCAAATGGCGATAAAATTTCCAATTGACGGAGCAAATATTACCAATTGATCAGGAATTTGGTCATTAATGAAAAATGTATTGCCAAATGGCGATGAAATTTCCAATTGACGGTGCAAATATTACCAATTGATCACGGAATTGGTCATTAATGAAAAATGTATTGCCAAATGGTGATGAAATTTCTATTTGACAGGGTAGATATTATCAATTGATTAAATTTTCAATTGATAGGAAATTAAATGTCAATTGACGATAATACTTGATCATGGATTGTCAGTAGCTGAAACATCCTCGAGTATAATGGTGGCACATACTGGAGTACAGTTCAACGGCAAGAAACAAGAGAAGTAGAAAGGGAAAGGGGACACGATAAGAGGGGCGGGGAGGGGAATTAGGTGGAGGGGAGGGAACGGGCGATAAAGTGTACACGGAGGTTTCAATTTTTTTCATTTTATTCAACAAAATTTCATTCTGATGAGAGAGAGATTTTTATCGATTAATGGGAAATACAAAAACGATATCATAAAAATCACGAATCGTGCACTCCAGTTAGAAATTAATATGCAATCAAAACAAAAGGGCGTGTAGGGAGACAATATCCGAATAAGAGAGAAAGTCGAAAATGATTGCACAAACGGATAATGACTATGAACAAATAATGAAGATTTGTATTGGATGGGATAAGAAAACAAATAACATACACAAATTTCTTGTTTTCATGATAGAATAATTCCAGTTTATTGAAGAATAATGTACTTAAAATATGAGAACACTTATCACAGATCATCACCCAACCATTGCAGTCTTATTGAATCACTCATTACACAGTTCTTCAATTGTTCATTCTGTTCACACATTCTGCGACAAATTCGTGTCGCTCAAATGTTATATTTTATTTATTTTTTCACTTATACCAAAAAGATCGTGTCACAAAAATTATATACTTTCGATCATTTCTCTGACAAGTTAGTGTCGCTCAAATGTCATTTAGTATCTTTTATAATGTGCAAACAGAATCGTGTCGCAAAACATTCAATATATTCACGATTTTTTTCGACGAATTCGTGTCGTTGACCGATTATTGCTTTTCGGAATTTCATGCGTGTTGGAATTACATTTCATTAGCACCCTCAATTCAAAATTCTCATCGGTCAATTTATTGAACTTTGGCAAATGGAACATCGTCGCGTAGCTGAATAATCTTTCAACAGCAGCAGACGATGGAAGAGGTGTGTTGAACTTCATGAAAATTTTTTTGACTGGTGGATAAGAATTTATAAGTTCTAAATCACCTCGCTTTTCCGACGAGAATGTTTGAAACACCGTTTCTTTGCGCAACAAGCACTTTAGCCATTTCAATTTAAAAACCGGATGAGTCGCTGCAGCCACCGCAGTTACGCGACCTTCTTCTACGACATCGAATATTTTTTTGAAGCGACGATTCTGAGGAGTGCCCCAACTAATGCCTTGCACCAAAAAAGATCGCTGCGTTCCATATTCTGCAATTTGTTCTTATTCGATATAAGAGTCGGAAGCAAGTAGCCATAATACCCTTTTTTCTCCCCTTGTAAAATATCGAGACCGTCTGCAACAGGCTTGTTACATCGAACGTATTCATCCATGAATCTGTAAAATCAATAATTTAATATGTAGTATACGTACATCATATTACGTTTTATAGGACGGTATGTAAAATTGCAGATTGGTCATAAAATCGAGGGATCTTAAAAATGTTCATATCCTTGTTTTACCAAAGCAAAGCGAATAAATGATATGGTACCTGAAATCCGTCTCATTCAATAAATCGTCAACATCCAATTCTTGTTGAGTTTGCAGAATTTTTTCCTTTAATCTGAGGATTTGTGTCAACGGATCATAAAGTGAATTCCATCTTGTTACTACTGGCCTTTTCAAAGATTCACCAAGAATCGACCGTAGTTGTTCATTTTTTTTCGGTGACTTTTGCAAACGCCATAAGCTGGCGCATTTAGACATCATTTCGTCATGAGCCTTTTTAAAGTTTTTGCAGGATTTAATACCAGTCAATATATCGGTCGTAGCAATAAGATTCAAAGTGTGGCTGGCACACCGTAAATGTTGAGGCAGCGTCGGCACCGATTCTTCGCTTTCTCCGAACGTATCGATGACTGCGTGTTCTGAATAAAATTCAGATTCGCTATCAATGCTATCTTCAGCATCTACAATTCCATCTATTAAAATTCACACATTTTCACTGTATCATACTTGAGATTATCAGGAACACATAAATTTAAGTTTTACTATTTGGTTAATTTATAAATGATTACCATGGAAAAAAGAATCACCAAAATGAAGACCAAATTCGCGGACAGCCTTGACGAAATTTGAACCGTTATCTGTGACTGTCGTAAATACTTTTGACCCTGCCAATCCATATGATTCGTGAATGTCTTTAATGCACTGTGCTATTTGATCGTAAGAATGAACACCTTTAAGCCGCCGACATGCGATAGCATACGACTTTCGTTCCATAGTGCTCTCGTCAATCTAAAAATGGTTTAAGAATTTCTAACACATATAACGGTACCCATGTTAAAAATTGTTAGAGTAGAGTATAAAAAAATCACTTTATATAATGAAGGGAATGCAATGGGTGCTTTTCAGAGGTATAACTTAATTTCTTTCAGACTAGTATGAATGAAATGTACCATTCGAAAAATGTATTACCCAGTGAGCAGTCATGCCGATGAATCGGCGACTATTAGACGACCAGGTATCAGCAGTCGTACAAATGTATGAAACTTTATTCAGTTCAGCGGAAATATCGGCTTTGGCTTTTTTAAACGATTGTTCAATCCTCCGACTAACGGAACGCGCGGATAAATGTTGGAGTTTCTTCCCATGATTCTTGATTTTCATGTCTAGGTATTTACATGAAGTGAGTTAATGATTCGAATAAATATAATGAGGGAGTGGGTCATATAGGGTAACCATTTACCATCGAATATTTTTCTAAATGCCGATGTGTTTGGAAAACTCTCAGGTTCACCGGCCTCTCGCGTAGGGTCCTCAGTGCACGGGGGGTCTCTCGCTTGAGTTCGGTGGCCAGCGACTTGACCGGACATCTCTCCCCTCCTTCGTTCTTATCATTTCCGCGATCTTCCTAATTTTCGGCCTATTCGCTACGAATTTGCACACGGCACGCTTCGGTTTACCTCTCTTCTCGCCCTCTTCGCACCTGACCGCGACACGGTGAACATCGATCTACGCATTGTTCTCGTCGTCCAACGTGCTCTTCTAACTCTTACAACACGTACGCTTCTAAACGGTATATTTCTTTTCTTCACGATCGTTCACTGTAACAAGACTCCGATTTACGCCCGGACTTCGTTATAGTTTTCCGTGAGTGAATTCGTCGGTACTTCGCTTCTTTCGGGACTTTCTTCTGGTAACACGTGTGTGTCCTCCGTTCAATCTACAAGTTCTTTTCTAACATTTCAATTACGGGCTTAATTATTCTCACGACTTACAACCGGGTTAATAAGAACAGTCTGTGCGGTTTTTCTCGTCAATTCACATTTGTCTTCGGTACACTTCATGCCATTAATATTTCACAATATAGTTTTGTTTGGAACTCTTCATTTTGGCGACCACGTGCCGGTTATCCGCCATCTTTGAAAGTACTTCGAAAGAAATTCAATTTATCACTACGAACGACGATAATAAAGACTGAATAATTATTATATTTATACTGTAACGAGATTTTACTTAGCCCGAGGTTCACCTCGTCCCTTCCCGGCTCACCCGACCCCAACTCCTCGCGTTCCGGCATAGGGGCGTGGGTGGACAGGGCGCCAGGCACGAACGTGCCGCCGGTACAACCGACTTACTTTCGTCCACCCCGCCATACACGAGGCCTCCGGGGTACCCTGGTGACCGAGGACGGTCCGACTACTCAGCTCGAACTGAGATACTAAAGGTAGAGGGGAGGATTCTGGATAGGCCCGAAGTAACATTCACGAACAAACACAAAAAAAAATGTAGCCGAGTCGGTTCAGATAGTCTAGTGCGATAATCAATTAACTTTTATTCAAAGGCAATTTTCCTAACGATACAACTAGGTAGCTAATAAATCGGAGGCACGCCGCGAGGCCAATAATCGAGAGTTCCGTAACAAGAGAAAACTTATAATTTTGATAACGGGGTGCGCCAACCAAAGAGAAGAGAATTACGGCGATAGAGACGGGGCCTACACGAGCAGAGCGGTAGAGTCGTCACCACGGTACGCCTAGGCGCCTGGGACTGTAAGGTAAACCGGCAACAACAATAGGTACTTGCCGGTGCAATACCGTCCCTCGTGTAAGCCCGCGACGACTCCATCTTAGGTACGAGTCATCGGAGATAGGTAGTAGCTCGCAAACAAACAAAAAAACAATGCTAAAGGTACGCGTCACACCCGAAACGAGAAGGTAATCACGAACGATTCGCGAGAGGTAGTGAATAAAATTAACAGGTAAAATAATCAAAGGAATAATATACACGACGAGGTAATAGCGATCGCCCAATTAATCTGAAGGTAGGGGTTGAATCACTGACGCTACAAAGTTTTACGGCCCGCGACTCCTCGTACGACCACGCGTTCAAACACAAAGGTACTGGTCGACGAGCGCCGCGGTGCCGGCCAGCCTACCGTATGAGCGCGAGAGAGAAAGAGAGACAACACGGCCGCTCGGTAGTCGGCGCGTGCAAGACCTTGACCGGCACACTCGAGACGAAATATACGCAAAATTCCCGATACTTGATTCCGCGAGGCAAAAGTTAGGAAACTAATAAAACTAAAGATTATAGGCAGGCCAATTAGGTAGTCAATCATCCCTTTGTCCGATCTTTATACAAGAATAATTTATCGAGCGGGAGAAAGAGTCGACCATCGTGCCGACGGCCCCCCTCCATACCCGCTCACCGAACGACCAAATAAAACTCGAAACCCCCTTCATTAAGAGGAAAGGTAATTAAAGCGAAACAATAAAAGAGACCGTACAAAAGAATGATTGAGAAGAGAATGGTGAGGAACGAGCTTACCGAGAGAATCCTCCGTGCCCCCCTCCAAAAGACAGCCAACTCGATCACGTTCACCCTGGGCAGCACTCGGAACAAGACTAATGAGGCCTCTCTCTCGGCGGACGAGTCCGATTTTCGGCGCTCTCCCCACCACTTCCGACCCCCCGCAGGGCTGCGCTCTCACGCCCTGAGCGCGAACTACTCTAGGTGCTCGCTACGCCGCGCTTCCCGCGGGCTTTATGAAAATATTTCACGCTCGAGAATAATTACTCTCTCGCGTGACATGAAAATCGGCTCGTGCCGTTGATACTGACGACTCCACCGACCGAGCCTCCCCCTCGCACACGGTTGATGGTCGCCACTCGGATGCTTTTCCTCTTGGGGACTCGGCCGACGTCTCCACAGAGCAAGAGGGAGGCCTCCCTCATGATTCGAGGCGTCCCTTAAAACACGGTGGGCCCACAGATAACCGTCAGGCAAATTTCAGCACCCTGGCTCTCGGAAAATATCCCGAGCCCCACTGGACGAGGCGCCGTAGCGAACGGACTGTAGCACCCGAGTGGACGACGGCGTACGATCAGCTCTCGGCTGTAGCGGTGAGAAGGTCACGGGTGGCGTTCAAATAGGCCCTTTTCCGACGTGAACCTTCGTTCGTCCACCGGATTGAGCTCGGTTGTTCGGAGCCCAATCCCCGTAATGCGAGCGAAAAACTCCATCGGTAGAATCGCCAATTGTAGGTAGGGCGTGCGAACGCCTCCATACGAGAGATGCGGAAAGGTACTTGTTTCGATCTCTAAGGTAACTTGGCTATGATAGAACAGGCAAATGATACTATTATTCGAAAAAGAAACGTCTCGAGTCTGATCGGTGAAGGTAAAACTCTGCTAAGGTATTTCGAAGGTAAGTCTCTCGACTTGTAGGTAATTTTAGGTAGCTGACCGGGAACGAGAAACGCCATGAGGTAAATAAAATAACTTAATTCTAATTAATAATCGGTACGGCGGTATTTGCGTCTTCCTCCGAGTAAGCCCGACGAAACGATGAGCGGCGTCGAATGGGCCGTATATCGGGCCACTGGTCGACACAAATTCGTGCGGGTGGCGGGGCGAAAAAGTCACGTCACAATACACAAAAATTCATTTCAGTTTTTGCTTCATTTATTAATTCCTTCGCATATTCCGTCTTCCTCGAATATTTAATTTACTTCGAACAAACCAGATCTTCGGACTCTTCAAAAAAATACAATACCGATGACTCAACGGTATTGAGTGGTGCTAATATTTCTAAGACGTAATTGATTACATTTTCCTCAAACCGTCCTTGGTCCAAACGAATTGAAATAACATTTTTCCCCTTCCAAATGCTATTTATTCAATCTGCTTATATGAACTTCTGGCAAAATGGCATTAAAGAGGCTTGTAGCCGTTTTCCCAACTTTTCCCAGAAATTTTTCACGGGTACTATATACTCCCGGGATAATTTTCCGGTCAAAAATCGTAGAAAGTTTAAAAACGGCTTTTTATGTGATTTTGCGGGTAGTAGACATTAAAAAATTTAATAAACAGCATTTCGGAGGAGGAAAATTCAGCTCCATTTAGTTTTTTTTGCAATTTTTTACGAATTTTGTAAAAATGATTACTTCTTCCGCATTTTGAAATGCGGAAGAAATAATCTGGAAATTTTTCTCAAACTCGACAAGAAAAAATCACACAAAGTTTTTCAAAGACGTTATGGAAGATAGAGCTTCTCCCTTCATGATTTCGGTCAAAAAAATGTATGTCTGGGAAATGAAAAAATAATTCATATCGGCTCGAAAATCTCATATCTATCAACAAAATTCGGTGCCCGGAAATATACTCTTAACAAAGATCTCATAAATTTTGAGTTATGCCGTTCAATTGATTCATTTTGATAATGATTGATTGAAAAAATATTATCGAACGAAAATGGTCACAAAACTTATGTACTTAATCTAAAAAAAAAGTTATACCCCTTGAATTTTTTTCAACTTAAAAAGCTCGGATATATTTAAGACTTATTAATCGTAAATTATTATATCTCAATATTGGTTGGACAGATATACTTTCAACACAGGTCAATAGAAACTGATAAATATGAAAAAATCCTCACCAATATTAAGATTTTTAATCAACGATTAAAAATATGATAGTCAACTCCGATTTTTTTTTGATAATTAACGAATTTCGGACGAAATACAAGATAATCGTTGTCACAGATTGACCGATTTGGCGTGGAATGGCTTGTATGCGTGAGAATTGTCGCTCGCGGCTTCGAGTTTAAAATCTAAACAAACCAGGAAAAAAATGGTTATTCCTGAATTCGTTTAGGTACTTTTCGCACAGTCAGTGTTGATCTTTCGAACTCTCGACAAGTCGAAGAACAGTAGTGGTAAGTACTATCCATATTTATTATACATAAATATATATATATATATAAATATCGGAATTAATACTGTAATTATTTACAGTAATAACTAACTAAAAACTCACTGAAAAATCTATTGTTATATACATACATATATAACAATCGTTTTTTACAGTAATTATTTAATTTCGATAATTTATATCAATAGCCGTAGAGATGAATTGAAACCTAGCAGATTGACAGCAAGAATTTTGCACAATTCAACTTTAAGTAAAAAGTATTGTAATTCTATTATAAAAAATGTATGTACTTACCAAGATCCGTGGTGCCGATAAATATTCAACGATTATCACCTTTTCCACAATATTATTACTAGTCAAATAACGTATCACTTTTGAAAATTAATTTTCACTGTAGTAGTAAGGCTATACCAGTTCTAACACAGGGATCTCAGGGGGGAGCGGGGGAGCGGGGAAGGTTCTGCGGGGAAGTATCTGCGGGGTAGGTTCTACGGTGTTGGGAGGGGGAAGGCTAGTTTAAACTAATGGGGGAGGGTCAGCGGTCCCTGCAAGGGATGTGTTTGATCTTATGCGACAAGTGTCCCTTTTTCTGAGAAA